>PPHD01008010.1:0-22282 GCA_002909625.1 Bambusicola thoracicus | reverse complement strand
AAAAAATATAGAAGCATCGATACAGGTATATCTGGTAGCATCCAAGAAAATATATTTCTTTTTTAAAAAATGAAGAAAAAATCAGAGGCTGTACAACACTGCACTTTCACCTATAGCTGTTTCATTAGAAAATATGGTAACTCAGTATTATTTCAAGTAGCGGTGTGGGTTAGTGAGCATGGTGTGGATTGGTGGTTGGACTTTGATCCTGGAGGTCTTTTCCAGCCAAAGTGATTCTATGATTCTCTAGAGAAAATTGTCAAGTGTGGATGGTTATACTTTTGATGTAGGGTAACAGCAGAGAGGCATCAGGCAAATGTTGCCACTAGATTTTTCTCCCCACCTCCTTCCTGTTTTGGGGAGAGACTTTCCTGCAAATTTTTCTACACTTGGGATGAAGAGTAACATTTTGAATATAGTATTACAGTGTTAACAAACTCTTAAAAATGAAGTTATTAATGTGTTTGCGTGTCTCATGAACGTGCTGGCATGTCTGAGCAAGGAATGAAAATAGCTGTGGTCTTGTGAAACCACTGCGTTTCTTCAGAAGTGTTTTAAAGTGCAGCATTCAGCTGCCAGAGCATTCGGTGCTGAGCCCATCAACAGTGTCATTTCGAAAAGAATTCTTTCCAGTGATGAATTTAGTGACTCTTTTGCTCTCTCGTTTTTTCTTGTTACATGAGTAATTCATAAACACTTTGTGACTTAGGTAGCAGGGTGCAAACAGAAGTATCTAAGAAACCAGAAAATCTCTAGCCAGAATGACAAATCTTTAGGCACAGCTATAAAACACAGATCAGTAGCACAGAGCCATAAGAATGTATTGACTGTGGCCCAAACTCATCAGAAGATTGATCAATCCAGCTGGCTTGCATTAATTGTGAAATAGAAGGAACGATGCAATCAATGATGGGCATGAAAGTGCAGCGGTAATGATGCCACATCTAGCTAATCCAATAATGGAGAACCTGATGTATAGCGTATTGGAATTCCACTGTTCAGGCCCTGTCACAATAAAGTATATCCTGCAATTATGGGGAAAAGTTGAGCAGGCAGCAGTTGTGCCAGCCCAATCAGCCAGTGCCATGGTAGTTTTCCTGATTAAACACTAAGCTTAGTGGCACTCAAACACTGCAGCTTGTGTACATTAAGAAAAATAAACCTTTAATTAATGTGAAACTTTGTATTTGAATCAAAGCAAACTATGAAGATTAACTAGGTATTTTGCACATATATTAAATTTGAACATTTAAACAATTTATAAACTGATCTCTCAGTTACAAGGAGGAAGGACCCTATGCTGACCTGAGCACCTCTGGTTTCCTGTGCTGGAAATTGGTAAGACTTGATGCAGGCTCAAAGACATGGTGGAAAAAATAATGTACTTAACAGACCTTTAGAGAGCTGAAATTTAGTCACCTTCTGTAGCTGCCTATGGGTACTAATTTTAATGTGCTCAGTCTAATGTGTTGACTGGAGGAAGAGTTATGTTTTTAGAAAATAGCAATGACTCGACCTGCAGCTGAAATTAGGACTCAGCTGTCATATACCTAAATAAAACAACCAATCAAACAAAATTCTCTCCAAAATATGGCATTTTTCATGTTAAGGAGCTTCAACTTTTTCAGTTAGTATTTAAGTATTGATTTTTTTTTTTTTTAGCATTACTTTAATGATTAAACCGTAGTAGTTAAATTTACCTACATAAGCTTACCCATTGTCATTGTGATTTAATGTTGGCATTGGCTATACCTTTTGATCGGTGTGGGAGATGCTGCAAGGTGGTGCTGAGCAGACAGGAGCACCTGGGAAGTGCATGCTTGGAACACCTGCTGTGCAGAGCTGCTCTCTCATGGGGCAGAACCAGATGCTGATATGCTACATGGGATTGCTTTCTCCTGTACATAAAAGGGAAAATTTAGAGGAACGGTGGAGACAGTATTGTGTTGTGTTTTGTTTTTTTTCCTTTAGCTCATCCCTTCTCAACAGCATTTCTTGACTTTTTTTATTTCTTTTTGAAAGGAACTAGCTGCTCTCAGAGCAGCTCAACGTTAGAGTACAAAGCACTGCTCTGCTCACGTGTGGTTTTGAGTGATTACAGAAAGGGAAGTGGATGACTTCCTAACCACTGTGAAAGCACCTGAACATATCTATAGATCATTCTGTTTTACCTTCTGGAAGTCACTGTCTGCTATAATTCCTGTACTGGATAGATTTTTTTTATTATTATTTGTTTGTTTTAAGTACATGAAATTACCACTTTTCAGATGCAAAAATCTATGTATAAATTGAAGTTTTGATATTAGTTCTTGGGGCTTTTCAATAATTCACCATTTCTAAATGGAAAAGTAGAAATGTAGAAATGTTCTTTTCATAAACAGAATAATTTTCTATGCTTGCTTTTTTTTTTTTTTTTTTTTTTTTTACTTTAAAGGAGGTGCTGATAGAATGAAATTGGGCAACCACTGTACAAGCAAATAACAAATAGACAGAAGGATTTGCATTCATATATGTTAAATTAAGGTGGTTACAATACCTATGACAGATTAGGAGCCCTACACGTCTTGCTTTAGCTTCCTTGATTCTAGAGCAGTCAGCTCCAGAAGAAGAATGGGCAAGTGTGATCAGTACTTTTAGCCTTAGTGAAGAAAATCCAGCACTCTAAGCCTTCAGCTTGCATCATCTATTTCGGACAGCCAGTATTTGTGCAGGGCTTTTACTTTTCCTCTCTAAAATTTACACCTATCGGAATTAAATGATGAAACCAAATCATTCCCATGGTTACAATGGGAAAGTAGAGAGAAAATTGAGAAGATGGTTTCTTGTAAAACTTCTAAATATTTCAAGATTTTTCAATATAATGTGATTAAGAATGATATTGAAAAGTGAATAATAAGTACAGTTTTCAACCTGCTTAAGTGAGCTGAAAGGAAAGGCTGTTCGAGTCTGTGGTCTCCAAGCTGCATGCGGCCTATCAGAGCAGGAAATTTAGCCATAAACTGATCATGAAGACCTTGTCAGTTCTGTATTTTTATAAAGGAGTTCCAAGGAATATTTTAGAATTTGAATGAAGTAATCTGGATATCATCCACAGAAATTCCATGCTCTATCTGCCTGTGAGAACAGAGTAGTCTCAGTAGAATATGGCCCTTGTTTCATTTCAGTTTGGCTTTCAAAAAATGGCATTATGTGAAAGAGCCAGGAGTCTTGTGTATCAAGAGTTATATCATGAATTGATTTATTATAGCTGGTAATTTTGTTGGCTAATATACAGCATTCTGTTGAATATGTTCAGCCACCTGGGGAAGGACAAATGAAGCTACAGGAAGTAAACAGGAAACTATACATTTATCAAGTATAAAGTGCAATTGTTATAATTGATTTCACATTTGAAAAGTGTAATCATAGAAGTTGCATTATGTTGAACTGATGAAGTTTTAGTTTTAGTTTAGTCTGAATTTAATTTTCTTGACTTCCTACTTCCTGTTAAATTTCTTTCGGAATGATTCAAGCCAACCTAACAAAATGGTATTTCAGTGAATCCTGATCACTTTGTCTTCGTTTGCTTTCCTGCACTGGAAAGTGGCAAGATTTAAGAATGTTTTTGTTAAAACCCTTTGTTGAAAACACTAAATACCACACACACACACAAAGAACACGGTCCCGTATTACTGTATTGTACTTTTGTGTAATTTTGTTTCTCTTTAAGAAGAAAATAGAATCAATGTTCATGAATTTTTTACTTAAAAATACTGTAGTGTAACATCAACAACAAGAAAAAGTTGTGAATATAATACTACCTTAACTAGATCTTAATAGCAACTGTTTCTGTGAGAAATGAATGGTGTGATGTATAATTTCTAAACGCATTTCTAATTACATAAACTCATAACACTTAGCTTGATGCCTCTCTATCATAAAAATAATAACTGAAGGAGTCCAAACTGTGTGGTGGTACATAATTTCTTTGGAACACTCTCACTTTCCTTAAGACCTTTTTTTTTTTTTTTTTTTTTTTTCTTTTTTACCAATAAGGAATTACTTCCATACAGGGAAATCTGTACAGGCAGTATTAGAATAGAAATATTGGATTTCTTTTGAAGTTTTGAGTAATCCCAGTAGACCTGCAAGCTGCTATGAATAATTCTGTAATGTCTAAGTAGAAGAGTTGAGGTGTTTTTCCCCCTCTTTTACAGATTAGAGCTGTTATTTGAGGCAAAAAGTCAACATTAAGGCACATGAAGACACTTTGTTAGGATTGAAGTAGTAACTGTTAGCCTGAAGACATCGACCAATAAGCTGACTGCAGCAATACATGTATGTGTTTCTTCACTCAAAGAAGTAAGTAACTACATGCCACCAATCATTTGTGATGTTAATATCTAAGTATATTCGTAATGGAAGAACTTATGCAAATACTTTGCTTTGCTGTTAGCAGTTTAATGTATTAAATTAAATGGCTGTACATATCTTTGTAGATCATTCCACAATATTTGTCTTATTTGTAATTTAAACTATAGCTAAAATCTTGTGCATCACTAATAGGACTGGAAAGTAGAAAAAACATGCTCAGAAACTGCTTCTTCCATGAGAATATGGCTGTTCCATTTGCCTGCTCTATCTAGAAAATCCAGTTTCAGCTTTCAGTGTCATTAACTTTTGTAATTTCTACTGAATCATCTTGAAGTATAGGTTTTAAGGCAGCGGGTGACCCTAAAAGATCTTACGGTCTTGGAAGTACTTAAAGAATTCTAAGTGTTTGAAAAGAAGGTGCTTATGTTTTCCCCTAGGGACAGGGAGGGGTATTGATTCATCTATGATTAGCAGGGGCAAGATCATCCAAATACAGAAATCAGTGAGCTAATGGAAATAGTCTCACAATGGGGGACTATAGTGGGATTGATTAACATGATCTTGATTATTAAAGGGAAATCTTTTCCTCTCCCATGATTTACCGCATTTGTCTTAAATTCAGAGTCCTGAAAACAAGAAGATAAAGTGTTCTTAACATTTTGAGAGCAATAAAACTCATCAGAATGCAATGTTTCTTTTATAGTCTAGGCAAAGTAGTATATTTGGCTGACATTATAAATGGTTGTTGAGTGGTCATTCAGCCTTTTTGTTGTTTAACAGCAGAATCACTCTGCTTTTGAAATTTAGGCTTTGTTTCTTAATCTCATTGTATTATCTTCCATGTTTATGGCTTTTCTGTACTACTTATTCCTATTATGAGTTGTCTTTAAAATTCAATATGGGTGGTTTGTGTATCTTTATCTGCTGGTATCATATATCTCAATACCGTATTAAAACATGGATGTGATTACTTTTGACTGGTGATCACAGTGGACAAACTTGGGGCTTTGTGAAATTTGTGCAGTAAACACCAGGAAATCATTTCAAGATCATCAACAATAGTACACAAAGACTTAAAACTTCCCATTTTTTAAAATTCATTTTTAACTGAAATCATGCAGGTGGCATTGCTCAAATGACCCAGATGTGGGCTTTTGAAGCACATAAATGACCCAGGCCATGAGTTCAGTTCACCAGCACGCATCAGCAGTGATGAGTACTCTAAATGTACAGAGAATGGACTAGGCTGCTTTTAATGTGTGAGTGCTCATTAAGGGAGAAAAGAGGAAACTTCAAGCACCTAGTGCTAGGCTTAAAATCATTCCAGATCCATTAGCATGCATTATTTTATATTCCACATCAAATCAGTTTAGTTTCTGCAAGAAGAGGCAGGATGCCAGCAGTTCTTTCAGGAAACCACACACCAGTTTTAGGAAGGTTTCAACTATTTCATCCTGATCAAAGCTTTTCAGGGATTCCTAACTTTTTAACAGCTGACTACCAAATTGAAGTAAGAATGGAAATTTCTCATATGTCTGGCAAGGTACTGTTCATGTGTTCCTCCCCTCCCACAAGCAACATGAAACTTTTACAACCTGGTTATTAGGCACTGTGAAGAGTAAAATGTAGTGAAAATGCATCCAGACATCAGAGAGAGACTCTATATAACCTAGATATGAAGAGGATCTCTTCTGCTATGTGGGCCTTGGGCTTTCCATGTTTCCAAAGTTGGAGTATAACATGTACAGCAAACATACTTATCTTAAGTAATCAGAACTATCAAATAAAAAGAAAAGAGACTCACTGTCCTTCAACGTCACTGCAGAAGCATCATTTTTTTCTCAGGGGAGTGGATATTTAGAACATGATAGCAAAGCTATTGAAAATACCAAGCTCAATCCTTGCTTTATTTCAAGTTCCACTCAATCCCCTTTCCACTGTATTGGTTATGAGTTTGGATTTTTCCCAGATTTTGTTTATGCTTTTGATGGGCTTTGAGCAGAATGGTTTTTTTTGTGTTCGTGTGTTTTGCATTGTTTTATTGTAGTTTTTGTTTTGTTTTCTATGGTTTTGTTTTTGGTGGGTTGTTTTTTTTGGTGTTTTAGTTTTCCTTAAGACAGATGGTGGCAACACTGTTCCCATAAATTAAAACAAAACCCCCTAAAACCAGCTGGTAAGGTGCAAGGAGAGACCAGACCAGCAGTCCATGCCTGTTTGCAGTGTTGCAAAATCTGCCTTGGTTTTTAGGAGGATTTGAAACATAAACTAAACATGCAGTTCTCTCCCCACAAACTGTAACAGTAAAATAAATAAATAAATAGCAAATAATTCAGATTTATGGCACACTGTAGATTCAGTACCTTTCTTTCCTGGCTTGCATACTTAAATCCAGACATGGCTTAAGAAAAAATTACTGCAGTCTAAGAACTGTAAAATACAAAGAGGAAATAAAATCAGTGTTGGCCCAAGTCTTAGAATGCAAAACATACAGACAAGCGTGCGTGCACGCACACACTATAAAATGTTGTAGAATACTGCTTACTCAGAAGATTTAGCTCCAGGAGTCAAATAACTGAAAATAAGAGTAAGAAAAAACAAAGTTTAATAGATGCCTGCATATTTTTGTTTTCCTAAAATCAAGGCATTTTTTCCCTGCAGGTAGAAGACAGTCTCACTACTACTGGATGCCCAGTGTGGGCAGATGAAAGGTGTTTTTATTTTCTCTTTCCAGAGTTCTAAGCCGCAAGTCTCCTGCCTGCTGAATGCAAACATTTGAATTACAGTGTTTTGGGAATCAAGTGAAAGGCTTCAAAAAAAAAAAAAAAATACATTTCCATAATGTATTTTTAGTCTGGTTTTATTTACTAAAGAATCCTGCATATTAATTTCAACAAATTTTTGCAGCTTACTGGAATGCAGAGCATATACTGAGCAGAATGTATGCATCATTTGTCAGTATGTGTCCATAACTTGCCCTCTTTATGTATAGTTGGGAAGCGTAGATTCAAGGTTTCCCCCTTTCTAATAGAGCATAAATGTTCACATATCAAGAACCAGGCAGACATGGTGAGCACGGAGACTGAGGGAATAAAGAAAAGGGCAGTTGCGTTTCATGGTAGATTTTGATATTTCAGAATAGATTTTGTCTTTATTTAGGACAAAAGCAATGTTTTATAACACTCTAAACATGGACAGAGCTTTACCATATGCCTACTCTAATGCCACAAGATCTCTCTGACTTGAGGTCTGCTCTAATACAGCCTGCTGGGATTGCTGCCTGGTAGCTCCATGTACTGGGAACTCTAGCCAGGGGCCTGCATTGCAGGCACAGAACGCTTAGCTCCTTGAAAAGCAGTGTGGAAATGTCTCAGTAACTGAAGGAGAGGAGAATAAGTTAACAAAAAGCTCCTTGGATCTGTTGGGGTTACCAAGTTGAGCTCTCTCTGTAGAATTTTCCATTGCTGTTGACATTGCAATTCTAATGGCCAAACATGTTTTTCAGCACACTTATAGACAGCTCGAGGTATGTAGCAGTACCTGTTTGGTTGCTCACTTGGTGACTTAACAGCTTTGCTGTCTGTACCTTTGTTGATTTTGACCAAAGTCATCACTGTCTGTTGCCCTTTTCAACTTTGGCTATGCAGCTTCGTGTTTGGAAACAGTGTTTTCCTTCTGTGCGCTTCCTCCTCTTTGTAGTTGTTTTTAGGCTTTCAGGAATACCACACAACCTTCCTAACTTCAAACATTGGGAGACCCTCATGCTATGCTGCAGATATAAGGCAAAGGCTGTATTTTAACTAGAGGCGCTTAGTTCCTGCAAGACTCCCTTCTTTATGTCATGATGGACATTAGGTACCAGAAGTACTATTATTCGGATTTATTGGTCCATGACTGAAATTACAGTGTATCTAAGCCCAGGTTGAAAGAAAATTTTTAAGTATCTTAACCCAATGGAAAATAATTAATGCTTGTAGTGACATGTGCTGTTTGAGACACATTAGGAATTTTTGTGTAATAGGAGACAACCTTGTCTAAGAATATATCTAACAGCGATGCAAAAGGCCTGAATTCTAGTCTCTGTACAAAATTATAAATCAAGCAATTGATATGATATACTGACAAACGAGACAAGTAACCTAATGCAGAGAAGCATTAGCTACCCTTTTAATTGCTGCTTATCCTCTCTCAGTAAGTGAGGTAATTGATGTTTTACTCTCAAAATTGATCTCAGTGTTTCAGGTAGTTAGCAGAACAGAATGGCTTTTACATCATATAACACTAAAAATCAATTTATCACATAAACTAATCCTAGGCTTGAAAATTTGCTAAACTTGAAGACTAGCTGATTGAAAAATAATGAGGTTGTTTGGACCTTGATTTCACTAGACTAGATTGCGTTTAATCTGACATAACAACACAGAACATGAAGACATTGTTCCTTTTTTTATTTTTCCAATGCTTATATGCTCACAAATTTATTCCTGGTTTGTTGTTTGTTTGTTTGTTTGACTTTTTTACCCTTCTGTACTACTTTCATTTTTTTTTCTCTTTTTTCCATTTCAGTTCTTCATCTGTTAACTAATGCTTTTCACCTGCACTTCCCTTGGTATTACTACACTTCTTGCCTTGCACAGCCTTAGCTTTCACCTTTATGATGCAGCCATTCTGCAGCAGGGACCTTGCAGAGGGACAAATCCAGGGGAGGTCAGAGTTGCTATAATTCAAGGACAACCAAGAAAGCCAATGGGGAAAAAGATAAACAAACAAACAAACAAAAAAACATCCACAACAGTCCCTAGTTAAATATATCCAAAATTCAGGGCAAACAACAGCAGAAGCAGTGCATTGATCTCCTTCAGACTGGGAGCTTTAGTCTCAGGGATGCACCAGTAGTTTTATGGTAATTTTGATAAGACCAGAACAAAATAATAAATGGCTGAAGAAAGTACGTTCAATGATATATGCCTCAACCATTCTCACCAGGTGCATACTTGGCTAAAATAATGAAAAAAAACAGCAAAGAATTTCTGGAAATAGAAGTGAGGAAAGGCAATAATCTGCAGTCTACAGTGATGTTGAGTAATTCTGTATATTTACTTCACTGTAAATTGTAATGAAATAAGTTCTGCAAAATCTGTTCAGGTGTGAGACAATTCCAAGGTGCAAAAGAATTGTTTCCAAAGTCTTACTATACTATACTGAATGCACAGACTGTAACATCACACTGTGAGCGTTACTTGCATGCAAATGAGAATGAAATGGACATTTTGCATTGTGCTCTTCAGTTATCATTTTAGCCATGTATATTATAACATGATGTTGAAATTATTTACAAATAGAGTAGTTTGATTTATCTTGTGCTGCACCGTAAACACCAAATATAGGTAGCAAAATGTTTTCCTCCCTGTATACAGAGTTACAGATAGATAGATATAAGAAAACTTTTAGGTACTATTTTTTCTCCTTTCAGTTTGGGTTAAGATACAGCAGGAGAGTGAAGAAATGTATTGCTATATGAAGAAGAAAAAGAGGTTATTTTTTATTGTAGAAAGATACAGTATTGAGATCTTTCATGTATATATAGCAAAAGATGTCTCTATCTCATAAACTCTGACCTGAAACTCTGTCAGCATAGCTCACCTTTGGATAGCTCGTCACAAAGTCTCAAAGAAATGTTGGCAGCAGCTCTTCCATGCATACCAATTGTATGCAGTGTGTCATTAAAATTACTTCAGAATGTATAGATATAATAGAATCCTGTAGCTGTAGTTTCAAGCTTGTTATCACGGAGGACACTGAAGAACATGACATATAGTTTGCAAAATGAGCATAGGTGTGCATGCATGCACATGCCTATACAGAAGTTTAAATATTTCGTTCTACTTCTCTATTTTTAGGGCAGTAAGACCATTACTGTAGTTTCATTAAAGGGTGAAAAATGCTTAACTTTGCCAACTGCACTCAGTTTTTGCCAATGACCATTCATTTTCTTAAGAGAAAAGTGAAGAATATTTTAAATGAGACTTGTCCAAGGTAACCTGAGCGAGAAGAGTACGCTGCCCTAATGGACACCCTGATAATATGTTAATCTCTAGATGTCCTTCATTACAAAGTGTCAAGGTGTTGGGTTTTTTTTGTTTTTTGTTTTTTTGGTTTTTTTTTTTTTTTGTTTTTGTTGTTGTTGTTTTTTTTAGGAAGGCTTTAAAAATTCTTGGGGAAAAAAGGTTTTGTTGCAGCAAGCTGTAACGCTGCCACTAAAAATATATTGCTGATTAAATTTTATTGACAGCCCTTGTAATGCATTCTTAGAACCAGTAAATGCACTGAGTGAGTAATTATTGAATGCTAGACACTGCATCTTCTATAGTTAGTTAAGCTGTTTAGGAAAGGAGATTAAAGCAGTATGCCCTTGCCTTCCCTGTGTAGCTATTAGGTGTGGGCATTGTGCAGAATAAAACATCTTTCTTTAGGATGCTAATGCTACAGAGGCTAAAAGAAACTTTGGTTTTGTCCCTTGCTTTTTCACTTGAAAACTCTGAACAAACTGGGAGATAAGATCAATATTTGTAAGACCTACAAGATAGATTTCTGCATGGAGGAAAATAATTTTGATTGTTTCAAGAGAAGTCCTCCCAAGGACTGTTCCTACGTTGAGCAGTGGTATTTAGGGCTACCCTGTATTTGAAAATAAAAGAAAAATTTCCAAATCATACCATTACAATGCTCAAAGTTTTGGGACACTTCACATTACTAATGAGCTATATTCAGCTGTGGCCCAATGTCACTGGTGTGGAGGAGTAGCACCCATATTTCTAACTCATGAAGGTATGCAGTCTCTGGTGGTGAGAGAGAAGCTCCTGGAGCATTACTTTCCCCCTCCCGTGATGGGATTCCTGTTCTTGTGCATGATAGCTGGACTCCTGGGGTGTAAGTCAGTAAGAGTAATGAATTGCCAAGTAACACTTGGAGGTTGGACTTGAATCCTAGGAAAGTTCATGATTTGCAATAGCCTACAGTATTACGCCATTGAATAGAAACATGAGAAATTCTGAGTATCCTTCTTGTTAATGGCAGCATATGAGGCTAAATATAGCCAGTGTTGTTATTAGATCCTGCTCACTTAGTTCTCACTTGCTGGTGTATTTTGTTCTCGGTACTACTATGTTTGGCACAGCAATTTGTCACAGTATTGTTTTCTTTTAAATAAATGTTTCAGGGTAATCTACTATTAATTGCAGATAATTTAAAGGCATTACTTACTGTATTTACGTTACTGCTGCTTACTAACACAGTGACAACTGGAAAGTTGTTGGAAGTGATTATGTAATAATCTTTAGGTCCAAGCAGGAGAGAAGCATTTACACAGTCTTCCCACATCTTTTGTACTCCAATCTGAAGCGTATCATATGGATACCTGTGATCATTAAGCGCCAGGAACTGTAGTTCAGCTTCAGCTGGTAGCTACAAGACTTGCTTTACATTCTAAAGACGTTCTTTACATTTCTAACTCTACAATAACTCATCTCAGTATTGTTCCTTTGCAATTCTGCTGCTGTAAGTGAAAGAAAGATATTGCCTTTGGTATGTAAGATTTACAGTACAGAGCAGAAAAAATGATTTTTACATTACCAGCATCAGCAGCTTTGAGAAAGGATTGGTTTGTGGCACCAGACATTCTACCCATTTGTACAGCCTATTATTCTACTGAACATTGCCACGTGAGGGGAAAAAAATATATCATAAAATATGTTCCTTATGACGTTTGGTTTACAGCTCTTTAAAATCTGCCTGCAATAGAAATGCTCCCAGGAACTGTTAGCCCTATTGCAGAGCACAGGTCAAGCATGTGTCACAAAAGTGAGACCATTCTGAGTTTGGACACACAGGCCTTTTGTCTGTGGGACTCATTCAAAATATTCAAAAGCAAAACAAAACAGAAAACCACTTCTGTTCTTGGATGTATTTATAAAGCAGCAGTGACCTTAGTGTGTGAAGTTCTCTCTCTAAACTTCGTGAAGGTGTAATTCCTCCATGCCTTTGATATGCTTTAGGGAAAGAACATCACCTAAGGGGTCCAGTGTTTGATAAATTAGTGCAGTAAAGGCAACCTCTGCTTCACAAAAAAAGATTTATTACAGAACAAACTGATAAATGTGACAAAGGGTACAATACTGGTGTTTTGATTTGTGAGTTTTTTGTGTGAGCACGGAACTTACCATTGCATTTAATGTACAAAATAGAAAGGATAATTTAAAAGACTTTGATGACATTTAGAGGCCTGCTTCCTTCTGAACATCACTGTGGATTCCGGTGATTAATTTGCATCTTTCATTTATATCCTTGCAATTCTCTCCCAAGATGTAAAGACAAGTAGTGCAGATATGTTTCATAAATAATGAAGCCATCCACCAAAATTTCAAGTGAAGTGATGCATGAAAGCTGACTGTCCCAGTGAGCTTACTTCATACTGTTCACATTTTTCCTTTCTGTTTATTTTTTTTCAATCAGATTTTATTGACAAGATTGTCTATATAAAGTAACTGTAAATGTACAGGCACGGACTATACTTACCAAATCTCAGTTAAAGGCAATTGTTGCATACTAGATGTAGTTAATGTTGAAAATCCTAAGGATTTCCTATTTTATTTGCAGATTAATAAAATTAAGTTTTCCTAATAAATCTGTTGATGACTAACATATTAGGTTAATAGTCCAGAATAGCAATATGTTTTGAGTAGTTTCAAATAAATTAACCTATTTTCTGTTTCTATATCTTTTTTCTTTTTTTCACTAGAAAGTTTAATTTTGTATTACTTAAGAGAGTAACTCTGAGGAAACGGACAAATCATAGTTTGTGTATTTTTCATTTCATTGGCTTCTTGCTGACCTGGCAATATCTCGTTTCTCAAGCCGATTCCTTTTATAAGGACCTCTTCAGCTAATAATTTTATCGGCCAGATAAAAGCTGTGTTTTAGTGAGGTTTTTTAGTTATTTTTCAATCATTAAAAACTGAATGATAGTGACTTATTTTTATCAGCACACAGACACAGCAAGTAACCTTCCAGATGTTTAGTGATAACACACAGGTGATATCTGCAGTGGCAATTTGTAGCATAACTGGTTTGAATAGATGTCTGAAAATCCACGACCATGTGCACTGATATCCTTATTTTCAGCCTTCTCTTCCTCTTTGAAGTATTTTTACAAGATGTTATACGTATTTAGTATATGTAATTGGCACCTTAACAGGCTGGTATTCATTTTTTTCTGATTAAAATATAGGAATTTCTTGTATGAAAAATAGAGATGTACTTCATTTCATTATGTGTTCTTGGCCTAGAGTTTTCAGTCGTTGTCTCTATTACTTTTTTTTTTTTTTTTAATATACGAAATAGCAAATCATAGCTGTTAGCAATACCTGATACTCAGATATTAATTAATATGTCTGACTTCATTCTGTATTTACACTAGCTTCAGAGTTTATCGCTTAATAGGTATTCATGCCACAAACTACATTAATTTTTCCATGCAGAGACTTAACATCCATTTCCCCAAAGTTACAAGATTTTACAAGAATAAATTCTGGTATTAACTGTATGCTCATGATGCAAGAAAATGATTTATGCAGCAGTAAACAGTGTAATACATGTAATGAGCAGGTCTTGGTCTGTTAGTGTTTGCATTCGAAGATAACATACTTTACGCTGATTATTTCTTTAGCATCACAGTATTTTCAATTATGTTCTTTGCAGTGTCCATTTATTCTTTTTAATACAGTGTCTTTGCCTTCTGATTATTCCTTATAATACAGACTGTGCTATGCAGGGAAATTAAAGTATACTGTAGCTGGTCTTTTGTGTACCAAAGGAATATTTATTTGAATACTAAATATAGATAAGGTTTTTCATGTGGTTGTTCTTTAACATGCATGTGCAGAATTTAATTTTGAGTATTTTTACCACACAAGCTTTTTTCTAGAATTATACTTGCAAAAATACCTTTTAGAGACTTTTTTTGCCAGTTTTTATGAAACTATACTGCAGGGAAGTTTCCGATTGAAAGGCAGCAGTGTATTAGCATTGAAGGGTTAGTCACATACGTAATGTAGATGTAAAGTAGACGTAAACCAGTTTTTCTCCTAGTGGTCTATTTCAAAGGCACAAAAGGCACACCAGAGACTCATGGTTCCTACACTTTTTATAAACAGCAGGGAAATGGTTATGCAGTGGGATACAGTGGGAGAACAGCTGCCATGCTGGCTGATGTTGCCATGTTGCAGGTTTTGTGTTTTTACAGGGGACTCAGAAAATGAAGAGCTTCCCAGCTGTGCTGCAGTACTGCAAGTTTTTGTGTATGGAATCAGGAAGCAAAAGGCAAATTCAGTGATGCAGGTCTCTGTGTGACCTGTAGCATGTTTTGGGAGTACAACTGTTAAAAACAAAAGCAACAAAACAAACAAACAAAACAAGAGCCAAGGTAGATTGCCAGGTTTGTGTTGGTCGATCACTATATAGATGATCTTAAAAAAAAACAACAACAAAAAATTGTTTTAGCCCAAGGCCAAGAAATGATGAAAATCGGATTTGGGGTAATCATGACTGTTTAAAAAAGTAAATATTATTCAGGAAAATAATTACCTAAACACTCACTGAATACAGCAATTATTTTTAGAGTGTTTCTGATTTATTTTTGGAGATTTTCTTTTTTTTTATTATTATTATTATTCCCTCAGTACAATTTTCCTGTTTTGGAATCTTTTGCTAACTGAGAATAAGAAGAAATAGAAAGGAAGAAGCAAATAAACCATAGATTAATTTTTATGGAAGATGAGATGGTTCCCATTTGCATTTACAGCTTTACAAGGATTGTAGCATGATGCTTTTTTTTCTTCTTCTTCTTTTTTTTTTTTTTTTTTTTTTTGATGGAAATGCTTAATCTGAGCTCAATGGGCCATAATAATTGCCTGTTTCTTCCATTAGAAAAAAAACCCTCTTGTATACGATGCTTGAAACCTTAACTATGCTTAGTATTACGCAAAGAACTGTAGACATTTCTTCACCCAGATATATTTATAACAGCAGCATTACTTGATATACAGTACGCAGCCAAGGGCATTTGAGAATAAATCAGTCCCTCTAGCTACTGCTATAGCACAATAACTGATGGTTGTAATAAAATCCCTTGAAATTAAAATTCTATGCATGCAAAGGCACATACCTTGCCAAGAGAAACCCAAAGCTCTGTGTTCTGGAAAAATTTGCATATGCGTAGACATACACACTTTTACCCATTTGTAATAGAAATTCAATGTGTACAAAAAATCTTCAGGTTCTTAGCACTGGAGCAGCTCATTAGACTCTTCAACATTTGGGGGGTCTTCAGGAGTCATACACAGGATAAAGGTAAGTTGCTCATAGAAGAGGTGGATGGCTCCCTCTCTTCCTTGAGGAAGTAAACTGTGATTATATGTCTGAGATACTCTTAATGTTGTTGTCAGTCTCTTCAAAAAGCTCCCAAAACCCCACTTCCACTTTATGTTATCCTACATTCATGCCACTGATATTTTTAATGAGTTATCTGCATTTGGGTAACTTCATGGGACTCTGAGACCTTCAGATAGATGTTTCTTCGTTTGTGTTTTGGGTTTTCAATTAAGGTACTGAGAAGTCATATTAAATAAATACACAATATTTTTACGTGTTGATGTACAAGTGTATACTCTCTCTGGATGAAGACTCATTGGGGAGAGTGTGGTTCTCTTGCAACTCTATTTCTTTTGAATTCTCTAGGGCAATGAGATGGTTAAGAAAAAAATATTCACAGAAAGAGCAATAAATGATTGGAACAATGTGCAGGGAAATAGTGGAGACACAGTCCCTGGAGGTTTTCAGGAAATGTGTAGACGTGGCACTTAAGAACATGGTTTAGTGGCATGGTGGTGTTGAGCTGGCAGTTGGACTTGATGATCTTACTGGTCTTTTCCAACCTTAATGGTTCTATGATTCTGTGTTGAAAAATCTAACAGAAATGTGATAAAACAATGCAGGGGAAGTGACTGCTGCCACAGGAAATATATCAGATGGCAGCACATGGTGTATTTCCTTGTGTAACACGCCATTTTTTTAAGTACAGAAAAGAAACATACAACAACATAAAAACTTATTGTTTATTTTTAAGAGAACACTTTACAGTCAGGTGAGCACCTCATGAGAGAAAACACTGATTTTGCAAATAGTATTAAATAGTATGAGTATCTATGTCAGAATCTAGTGAAATATAACTGGTGATTAATGTATGATTTTATTTCTGTTTGTTAATTTATGAATGTATAAGGAAACACTAAATATAAATGTTTGTTTATGCTAAAGTATCTAGAATATAAAGGATTTCATTTATTTCTAGTTATTTTTCAGTCCCTTGAACCGTGTTCCGTTTGAAATGATGTTCTCAATTCTGAAAGTGATATGAATTTTAGGAAACAATTATGTACACAAAGCAAATACTTTGGAATATTGCACTGTAATAAAACTTTCTTTCACATTTTAGGGGGGAATCCTTCTATATATAATGCTTTTTGGCCCAAAACTTAACACTTCCATTGCATTTAAGAAAACAAACAAACAAAAACTTGGCAGCAAAAGAAACTTCCCAAATGGAGCCAATTCTGTTGGTATTGATTGTCAGCATGAGTGCTAATGTTGCTCCCTTGGTCTCCTGATTGCATCCACTGTTGCTCTATTTTCTACTTGCATTTGAGTTTCTTCTCTGGGTTTACTTTCTAGTATGTATTTGTATGTTAGCTTAAGTACTAAAGCATTGGTAGTAATTGGCAGTGTAGTAATAATTCTGTGATTTGGATCAGACAGACTGTGATGTTAATTGATCTGTAATTGTCTGTATGTTTATATCTTGTGTAATGGATTTTGAGGTGTCCTGCAAGTGTCCAGAGCCATATGGGAAAACTTTCGCAATCACATACAGTGCTGCACTAGTGTCTGGATTTGCATGTCTTTGTGAGGCGTGGATGACTGTTAAAAAAAAAAAAAAATTATAAAAGATCTCAATTCTCCCATCTGCTACTGTTACTTGAAGAGAACAAAACGTACTTCCCCATCCTATTCATGTTCACAAATTCACACCAGAATCACACCTGCAGGTTGCAGACAATTTCCAAAAGGTCTATTTTGTTGAAAATGAAGGTACCTCGTAGCATGAGATTTATAAGACAGCAGTCTTAAAAAACAGTGTTGAACTATTGTTCGAGTTCTTTGAAAGTTTTTCTTTGATAAAATTCTTTGAAGAGAATCAATATTTTGGGCATTCTTCCACTAAACTGTGGTACATGAGAGCTTGACATAATGACACTCAACGTATTGACCAGGTTCTTCATGCAGTTTTGAACTAAATGAAATAAATAGTTCATTGCATATGGTTCAATTCAGAGATATAATGAATTAAATTTAAGATTGAGAAGCTATCTATTTAAAATTGCAGGATGTACTCAAGATTTATTTCAAAGGTACCTTGATCATTAATTAAATATGTTATGGCTTTCCGTTCCTTTGGCTTATCTGTTCAGGTTTACATAATATAAATGCATTATTTATGTTTTCCTTTAAGTGCTCAGTACTGCCAGGATGCTGCTTTTAAACTGGCACACGTAGCAAAAAAAATAAAAAAAGAGAGTGCAAACTTGACACTGATTAGCTGCAAAGGAAGCCGCTTGTGCCCAAATGTGTCTTTCTCAGGTGTGTTTTAATAAACTTCCACTAGTAAATAAATAGACAGCAATGTAGACAGATAGATGGTGGCATTGTTTGAACTATGAAAAATACTTTTTCATTAAGGTAAGATTAGTTTGTTTCATTTTTTTCTAGTTTCATCCTAATAATGCAGGACACTTTAGCTGTACTTAATTTTACTCTTTAGGGCAAGATTGTAAATAGATCTATGCTGAATTCCTTTACTTTTTTTGTATCCCATGGTAAGAACTATAAAAACATATTGAAAGCTCCTTTGTCCCTGCACCAAAACAAAGCCAGGAACTTCACTGTAATGCTTCTGGTATATATAGGGAAGGTTTCCCTTACCATTTGTTTGTTGGAACTTATTCTTCTGTGCTGAAAAAAATGGACTGGCAGTTTTATTCTTTTGTAAGTTACCTGACATTGCCTGAGAAATTCCATTTCTTGTCATCACCATGGAGTGAAAATGTCTCTTACAAACGGGTATTGTTCCACGTTCTACAATTTTGTAAGTGAAAACTAGTGGAAAGCATACTCTGAACATCCAAAAATATCCTAAGGAAAATATAGCATCTCATTTCTTTTTCATGTTTTGTGAATTATGTTTGTCATCTGCGTTAATTACAAAAATGATGATTGCACTTTCAAAGTTAATGACACTCAGTAACAACAATTACTGTATTCTGAGATGATTTAACAGAACAAAACAAAAAACCAACCAACCAGCCCAAATCTCTCACTGGAGACTTGTGGTTCAACTGCGTCACACCTTGTTGAGCACATCTTCTGGGGCTCGAGAGGTGCCCATGGCAGGGTTGCTTTAGAAGTTGTGGAGCTAGAAAGAAAGCTGGAACTGAACACTGTAGTGCTACTGCTCAGTTTCTTTGAGCTCTTTTCTGGAGGAGTTGCCTCTTTCTTTTTGGCAAGGTAATCGCCTCACAAATTGTGCTGCCACTGACTGATGACTTGTATCGGATGGTAATTGGTAGCGAGGTGGTTAATTGTTAATTAGTAGTTGTTCAGCAACCAAATCACACACTCATATGTTTTTCATAGATGTAGCAGTTCCTAAAACTCAGCAGTATGGAGGTAAAAATGCCTTGGAATTCAGTCATCTTTAAAGCTATTTTGTACCAGGTCAGACCTGGAAGTTGTCATTTCATTTGTTCTTGAAGTTGCTGTATCTTGGTATCTTAGTAGTGGGATACTCCAAAATATAACACAGATCTCTTATAAAAAAGAGAAAAAGGAAAGCTTTTCTCCAACCTGGACTCTCGGTGAGATCTGTAAAGAATATTCTTATGTTTAAGTCTCAAAAACACATTTATAGTTCAGACTTGTGGTGGTCTATGGTGTTATTTAGTTTGACCTTTGTAAAATAAAATAATAAATTTAAAAAATGCTTTTTCTGCAGTAATGATTCTGTGCAGACCTTGCAGCTTTGTAGTTGCAAGAATACTATGCTTTCAAAGCTTTTCTCTTTTTTCCTTCTGCAGAGTTCAAATCACCAGATGAGTTGTGAAAGAGAACAACTAAGGGTAAGTGCAACAACATGCAAAGTATTCTTTAAAGCAGAATGTAGTTTCTACTATTCTATTAACAAGATGACGGGCTGCTTTTTATTTTTATAATTTAAGAATTGAACATATTTAGCTCAGTTTATTTCTTCCTTGTTGGTAAATGTTGTAAATATATTGGTGTTAAACAGCTACAGTAGATACAGGCTTAGTTCCATAACTTACATAGAATTGGTAGTAAATACCTCTTTATGGGAAGTTGTTTCACACTCAGCATGAAGATTTAGTAGTGATAAAGGTCACCCCATTCCTTAGACTGTTACAAAAAAGCAAACACTGTCCACTGGGTTGTTTATGGTATGTGTGCTTTCAGATACAAATCAATGCTATGAATACGCAGGATCTGAAAAAAGAGGTTCAAGTGTTTTGTGCATGTATTGGTTGTGTAAACAGGGTAGATTTCCTGAGCACAGGTTGTGAATCTTTATTTTTTTCCTCCCCCCTTCCCATATGAAAGTGATGATTTCAACGAGCCTCGTTCCCTGCTCCCATTAAATTCTACAAATGCTACATATCTCTGCAGGTGTTTTTTCAGCATGTGTATTTACTTATGCAATAATAATGTTTTTTTGGAAAGGCACAAGAGGTATTTTTTAAATGGGGGGTGTGGAGAGGGAAGCTTTTGGGTCATCTAAAGAGTTGCTAAGCGGAACTACATTTATTAAGACCACTTGATGAGCATTTTGAAATCCTGTGTTCAAGTTGAGAAGAAGTGGGAGGCCTGCAGGAAGTGTACACTCAGTTTTTATAATTGAAAAAGCAGTTTTGGAAATAGAAAAAGTAACGTTTCTTGTTTGTGATTTACTAAGCATTGGCAGTGCCTGCATGATCTGCTAGCAGTAGGATTGTACTGTAGTCATAAAGTAAGTTGTACAGTGTTCTTAAACATTTATCCATTCACTATATTCATCAAAATGCCTAAATTCTTGAACTGATCTTCCCCATATTTACAGTATGATTTCTGGTAAACATGTTACGCAAGAATGATATGTCACAGTGATTCTTTTCTTGCTGTTCTGTAACTGCAGTGCTGTTGTGCTGAAGGTGGAGTGAAGAAGCTTTGTTTTATCAGCAGTAATATCTCAGTAGAGCAACTGTCAAAGTTAAAACTTTGCTGTAGAACTGGAAGGGCAGTCTTCAAGAGGTGGTGGTGCCACAAGAACAAAGAATGTTTTCATTTGTTTTTATTATGTTTTCTTCTTTAAATGAAGAAGAAAAAACACTTCGAAATAGAAGGAAAGAAAGGATCCAAGTGTTTGTTCAAATTTATGTGATTTTGTAATTTATGAATGAAATGTGCTGCAGTAAGAGGTTAATGTATCTTTTTATTCCACTGTTACCCATTAGATCTACTAGCAATCAGCTTGGGGCTTATGGTGCCTTTGTGTCGTGTGAAGACGTGCCTTTTCATGACACATGAGGAACTTAGTAGGTTAGAGACGTGCTTTGTGTTTTTCCGTAAGATTATGTACCTTTCCTCCAGTGCTGCTGGATGTCCCTGTTACACAGCAGGCGGCAATTAGACACAGCTCTTCCTAGGGCTGGGAGCCATGCGAGCAGCTCACTGTCCCACAGTGTCAGAGCCTGCAGTCACTCTCCTAGAATAAAGCATTTACTGAAATGAAAATGTTATTCATATTAGAGCCTCTAGCCATTAGATATTGACAATGAATGACCATTCTGATTATAAAGTATGTATACTTTAACCTTTTTCAGTCGAACCCTTTGAACGTAGGCTTTATGCATTGTACTTGAATATTTTCGATTATACTCATCTAACCTGTACACAGGCTGCAGTGGAAAGCCATGGGATTTGTATCTGTAAAACAGCTGATTTTTTTGTTTCTTTGTTGTTATTTCTTTTTTTTTTCCCCAATCTATGTACATAACACGTATTGACTTCAGTATATTTCCATCTGACTTGAAACAAAATTTTGGAAAGCATTTCTGCCATTTTTTTCTCCTTGGAAACTATTGGATTTACCATGCAGTGCCATTAATGTTTTTTGTTTGTTTGTTTTTAACCATAATTTCTTTTCTTTTTGTTTTCTATTCTGGCTTCATTTAAATTGAGTTGTACTAAAACAAATAATGTGTCTTTAAAAGGAAACTGAACCATCAGTATCACTCTCCAACTCCATCCACACACTGCTCTTTGTATTTTCTTTAAAGAAAGTAATGATACTGCTTAGTCTCTCTGGTTTGGTTCTCTGATCCTGGTTATAAATCCCTTTTCTCTACAGTTATACCCTATCCTCCTCCCTGACTCTTTCCTTCTCTTCCCTACTTATTGTTTTGTGAGTTGCTGTGTGTAGGTTAATGTAATTGTCATTCTGAAGCACTGTAAGTGACCTCAATAAACCCAGACCTCACAGTGTGCTCAAAATACTTTTAAGAAACTTTTATTCTCATAATTAGGGCCATAAACAGTCTTTAAAACGTGAACAAGACAGTCTTAGAGACTAATTCAAGTCTGCGAAGAAAACTAGAATGCCAGACTTAGGTGGGAAATAAGCTGCAGTTCACAATAGTGTAAAAAAGCATGGTGACAGCCTCACAGATCTGCTTTTACTGAACCTTATTGTTTTGACTTCAGATTATTGTTT
>PPHD01008009.1:9327-22284 GCA_002909625.1 Bambusicola thoracicus | reverse complement strand
AGCAAGGGGAGCCGGCAAGCCTACTGCCCCCCCCCTTTTTTTAGTCACGGGCACAGATCTATCTTGATAACCCCGTGACAACAGAACAGTTCTTTTAGTGATTCTTCATTGCTATTCTGGGCCAATGACTCTCTAATTCCAACTTTTCTGCTCATGTTAGCTCACAACATTTTGTTGTATTTTAAAATGCTCCTGGTCTATTTCTGACAATTTCTAATGCACAGATAGACAAAGACTGTTTATACAGTGGAGTTAGCTAGGAAATTTCAGCATGAATACCCCTTTTTGCACATAAATAAGACCATTCATGCTCCAGTAAAATTATTCACGTGCATAAAAGCTCTTCTCCAAATGTTTTTGTGAACAGAGTCTGCATGAATTTTCACATGAGAACTGAGCAAAGAAAGGTGTGTCCATTACTGAATCACTGAGAAGTTGGAATTGATATAACATATACATGAAGAAATTTATACTTTTTGTACATGATTGAGGTACTAATTCTCTAAACTTAACCATTTTGAAACAAACTCAGAACTTGATTTCTATGTATGAACTACATCAATATCAGCATAAATTTCTCTCATCTAAAATTGGACTAATCCTTGGTAATTTTACCACCACTGAAACATGTATATACAAAATTCACCTGTTAGATGTTATCAAATCCCTTTGTTCAGACACTAGCTTTAGGACAGTAAATAAGTTGATTTGATTAATTTCAGGAGATTCCACTGATGTCTCCATCCCTTTTTGTTATGCAGCTAGGTCATTCCTAGATAAATATTCTGAACAGAGATTCAAAGACAAGTCCTATTTTATATATCAAAAGATCATAGAATGGCTAGGATTGGCAGGGACCCCAAAGATCATCAGGTTCCAACATCCCTATTGCAGGTAGGGTTGCCAGCTACTAGATTAACTACTAGGAGAGGTTGCCCAGGGCACCATCCAGCCTGGCCTTGAACACCTCCAGGGATGGGCCATCCACAACTTCTTGGGACAGTATCTTTCATCACCTCACCACCCACTCTGTGGAACACCTCCCCCTGACATGAAATCTAAATCTTCCCTCCTTTAGTTTGCAACCATTTCCCTTTGGCCTATTGCTATCTACCCACTCATGTTTATAATCTCTCTTTAAATACTGGAAGACCATAATGTGGTCTCCCTGCAGCCTTCTCTTCTCCAGACTGAACAAGCCCAGCTTCTTCAGCCTGTCCACACAGAAAACATACTTCAGCTCTCTGATCATATTTTTTGGCCCTAAAAGTTAAGTGAATCTATGAAAAAGAGAAAAATCATGCCTGATAGAGCAAGTTCATAAATCCCTTCCATGATTTAAAATTACTTCAGTTCTTCATGAGAATGTCCAAAAAGGTAGAATAGGAAGAGAGATCAGTAAGAGTACAGCTTCCCAAGCGATGTGGGAAAGCAGAAAGTTCAAGACAAGACATTTTGGGATTTCATCATGCACTGAATTACAAAATGTTAAAATATCATACAAAGATGAATGAGTAGATTTTACTCTGATGATGAACAGGAGTCTAATAGAAGCATTACTTGAAACAAATGTGATTGGCTTAAGCTTCTGTTTTAAGGCATTCCAAATATTATTCTCTCATCTATCAGATAAATATTATAGGCATCAGAGCATTAAGCAATAGGCTAGTCTGAATCCCTTGTCATCTCTCCTCAATTCACAAATCCAGGTCCACTCAAGTGTGATGCAAAAATATACATGGAAGTTCTTGGGCTTTGATGACTAGACATTTTACAGAGCAAAAGAAACCCACAGCATTCTTTCCAAGAAAATTCACATCTGACTCTCATGCATAGGAACCTCACCTCTATGTTCCTTCATTTCTTTGGAGAAGTTACCACTTTGGAGAGAGAAGAGGTGCAACTCCTCACCAGATAACAGCTCATATTTTTTTCCCTACATCATAATGTTACTACAGCCTCTGTGATTATCTGGTAGTTATTACCAATCCTTGAGTCAAAAACATTCTGTAGTTTGAATATTGAGGAGAAATGCAGTCTGTTTTTCTCTTTGGAGGAACTTCCCGCATTACCAGCATGGTGAAGCTTGTGCCATTTACATGGGGCATCAGCTTCAGTAATCCTACTTTGTAACTTTCTGATGAAGACTGATATACACCACAAGTCCTTGCACTACATCAATCCCTCAGTTTAGGAACAGATTTACAAAAGTGTGATAAAGTGCAGACTTCAGAGGCATTTTGGCAGCAGATAGTGTCATGGGCACCACACAGCAATTCTCAAAAATCTGGCAGTTTTACATTTGAACATGCATGCAAAATTACTCAATTTTGTTTTACTTTAAATGAACAAGAATCCCTCAGCTGACTGGTACCCTCATCAGAGCTAAGAAAGAACATTTTATTACCAGAGAACACAAAGACATAGGTTGGGAACACCTTCTAACTCTTGGTCTAATGGAGAAACATTGGTTAGTGGTTACAGAATTGATTGAGTTTATAAGGAAAATTAATTGGCCATGAAAGAGAAGAAAGGAAAACTACACTTTAGTTAACTATTAAATAAAACAGGCTGACAGTTCCTTCCATAGGCATCAAAACACTTTAATGAAGTTTTCAGTGCTAAAGTAAGGCAGATGATTCAGAAAACTATAAACAACATATTTAATGATACCAGCTGGGAGAGGCTCTTCTAAGACTTTTGGCCGTTTTTATATTATTTTTCTTCAACTGCAAGTGGAACTGTAAGTATTATAATGTGTTGGAAAGTCCTTAGGATACACTCTGGTACATTGCCTATTTGATGTGCTGCAGACAAAAATATTCTGATATCTTGGCAGTGGTCTGAACTATGTACCAGACATACTATTGTAATTCTGACTAACGCCTCTAATGTCACTAAGGTTAAACTAGGCTGATTAGTTCAACAACAGAACATCTGGTCCTAGGTTTCTGAAGCCATAACAATAGAATATGCTGATTTTGTGTAAGTGATGAAAGTGGGGGAAAAAAAGAAATCAAACCGATGTTGAAGGTTATTCTTTTACTTTCTTTCTTTTCTGCCTGTTTCATGCTTAAAATAGGATAAACCACAGTTTTTAATGCCTGCCTACAACTCTGGAATGCTGCACTCAATACCTCAGTGTTGCGATGCGTGCTCAAACTTCACTGCATTAACCCTTGCGCATCTGACCAATTATTTAGTCCTAATTTAGGCTCTCCTACCCTGTCCGCGCCTCTGGGTGAATCTGCCCCACAGTTTGTTGAATCGAGCGAGCCTCCCCCCGGGTCAGCTGAATTTAAACCCAAGAGCCGCTGAGCCTCCGGCAATGCCTTCCCTTCCTCCCTGGCCGCTTTTAGAGCACTGAGAATCAGCCCCCAGGTTTTCAACTCCGAGCCATCTTTCTGAGCACTCATAATACATTGAGTGAGCGCGGAGGTGAGATCATCCCATCTCCGGTAGTTAAGAATCTCTTGGGGGGTTTTAATCTCCCTCTCCCATTCCAGCCGGGAGATAACTGCGTGAATATCCTTCTTAGAAGGAGCGTTCTTTTCGAAATAATCTTTGCAAAACTGAAGTAATACCTTAAGAACTTGGTCCATGGCAAACTCCTGCCGTCTGGAAAAGAGATAGCGCTATGTCGTTACCACCATGACCTTCTTGAGGCGCCCTGCCGTCTCCTCAGGAATCCACACACTCAAGGCTGGAGTAGTCACCTTCAAAACGAGCATCTGCAGAAGCTCCACTAAACCACAGGTTTAGCACTTGCACTAAGGGCTCCAGAACACAGCGAGTTACCTCACACGGGGCACCATTTGTTGCCGTGCGTGTTCAAACCTCACTGCATTAACCCTTGCGCATCTGACCAATTATTTAGTAAGGGCTAAGAACTACCGACAGGCACCAATATGATGAGCAGTAAAATGGCAGTAAAATGGCGTTTATTGCAGCACGGGATCAGTTCAAATACACATCCTTACTTTGTCTATGCCCCTTAAGCACGCATTATCCAACCACAGAGCAGGGCAGGTCCTGTTGTGTCACAACCCGAGTGCCTCCCGGAATGCCTACGACAACACTCAGTGACTATTTTTCCAGTATCTGTTCCTATGTAAAACGCTAGAATGGAAATATTACTCAAAAGGATAGTTATTACTAGCAAGAAGGATAAATATTTTTCATCTTCAATAATTAAATCATTTATTTAGGTGCTTAAAAACTCAATGAAATGTTCAACTTGGCTGGCCAATGACCATCACCTGTGAAAACACTCTAAAACCCCTCTGGCAGATGGATAGATGTAGAAATTTATCTGCCCTTTGCCCAAATGTATTTGTTCACTAGAATAAGTAACCCAGACCTTAGATCAAACAGGGAACAGAAAAACATTCCAATTAGCATATAAGTCTAGATAGTTGTGATCATTTTATTGTATTTAACTGGTATTGTGCTGTTATACAGATGGCTTTTATATGTTTCCTTTTTATATTCCCTCATTACAAACTTCTAAGATGAATGTAAATTCATCTTATTTTTCATGCTAATAAACTATTGAGAGACATCTGACTTGTTGCCAAATTCATATCACTCAGCATTGCTTAATATTATTTTATTGCACTAGGAAAACTGTTTTAACAATACAGAGGATGCCCACTATATGTACAGTGCATTGGTGTGTCTAGATTTTGCCCACACTTTAGAAAACATGGAACAATTGATCAGCACCCCTGTTACTATCACTTGATTGTTTTATCCTTTGTACGACTACAGAACTCTGCCTAGCTTCTCAAATAGCTCAACAAATAACCTGTTGTGAAGTAAACTTTGCATTCATGCTTGATGATATTAACAGCTGTGTGGGGGTGGGGGGTGGGTACGGGGAAGATTTTACTAACAAATTTTCACAGAATCACAGAATGGTTGAGGTTGGAAGGGACTTCTGGAGGCCTTCTTGTCCAGCCCCCCTGTCACCCAGAGGAAGTTGGCCAGGAACATGTCCTGGCAGCTTTTGAAAATCTCTGTTGAGGGACACTCCATAACCTCTCCACACCCACCTTTAAAAATCTGAAAATCAGTAAATAGCACTACTTGCATATATTAAAGCAAAAATCCCACCCCAATTTGGTTTCTCACTTATTCATTCAGTTCACTCTATATCCATAACGCCTAACCTCAATGTCTATTGAAAATGTTATTAAAATTAAAATGCATACTGTATTTAAATCAATGAAGACAAAGAAACAATGGAGAGAAGATATTCCCTTAACATGTACACATGAGTTGATAAAGTGAATTTACAAGATACAAAGTGGTTCCTCATAATCTTTTTCAGTATTTTTCATGAATACTGGACTCATAGACTTCAGTACTATCTATCCTCATTGCCTAAAGTATTATTTTTTAACTATGGAGTAATTGGTGTAAAATTTTTTGTTGCTGTGAAAATATGAGAGGAAGAAAAACAAAAGTCAGTGCAGTTTCATATAAAGTCAACAAACTCAAAGGTCATAAAACCTACAAAATCAGTGCTTTCTTATGTTATGAGGGTCATCTTTAGGTCACAGTTCTATCCAGTGCTCAGGTGTACAACTACATCTAGAGGCTCACTTTTCATTACTTTGGCAGGGGCACAAATACTGAACCTGTCAAACTGTAGCAGTGTGAGCTGTGCTGCGTCAAATACAACAAGAGTAGTTTTGTGATCATCAACTGATTTTACTGCAAACTCAGTACATTGCCAACTGCGTAAAACTGTTGTCCAAGACATCAGCTTGAGCAATATTCACGATGAGAACTGATTTTTTTTCAGAGTGTTTCAAACATTCAGGGTTCAGCAGTGCTTCTATTAAGAGCAATGTCTAAATTCCCATCTGCTTCAAAGACAATTGGAGCCATGATGCATTAACCAGAATAAAGGAGATTAATCATATCTGAAAATCAAAAGGTAGTGATAACCAGGTCAATTTGTTTTACTTTGGATTTCTCATTTGGAAGTTATCCAGCTATTTACACATATTTTTATATATAGTATTTATTAAGCAGTTGCTAAAAACACAGGTGCAGAGAACAATGACAGAAAAGGTCTGCTACACTAATAAATGATATCACATTACTCATTTAAAAAGTGACTGCTAATTAGTGCATATAAATACTTTTTGTTGCCCATGGCAAAATGTCATTTTGAAAACTGTCCCCTTTTCTCCACTTGGAAGTGATGTCTTCAGCACTCCATCCCAAATTACAGTAAAGGCACTAAAATATCAGTCTGAATGCCCTAGGACAAGTGAAAAGAGCTTAGAAAAATAAAAATTAATATTTTTTTCATTTGCCTCTGCCCATGTTAGACCTTCCTGGATGTGAAACAGGTTAATACACCTCTCTGTTTTTATCACGTTCTCGAAAGACAGTCTGCACATATTTAAGATTGCATGTATCCATTTCTGCCCTCATTCTTTTCCTTCTCCAGACCTAATATACTACTGAATAAACTGTATAGTTCTCTGATGCTTAACAAAAGAATATTCTGACACTGTAATCAAGGCAAGAAAATATACCTCTACAGAGTTACAAAAATAATATCCAGGAATTAGCTATCTCAGACTTGCAATTCATTTAGTTTGGTGATGGATTATTGCATATAACATTACACATAACATAAGTAGCTCAGAGGGGCAGCAGTTCATTTGCAAGGGGACACAGATGGAGGCCAGAAACTCTGCCAAGAACAGTGTATGTGCTGCTCAGTAGTGGTGATGACATGCTGAACAGCACAGTCCCCAGCAGCCACTGGAGAAACTTCCTCAGCACACTTGAGACCTTGACCCCCAGCATGGGTGTAACTTTTCAGGTATGTTGCTGTAGGGATGCCAGGGTTCTCTTGACAAGCCGGGGAAAATGGGAGTTGGGTTCCTTGCCTGTGGGAGGTGAGTGCTGGTGGAGGATCTTACTAAGTAAAGGAGCAGCAACAGGAGTTCAGCATAAGAAATTATGAGGAAGAGTCCTTGTCTACTGCCTTGACCTGTTGTTCAAGATTTGATGTTTGCTGGGAGTATCTTTATTAATGACTGAGTGTATCTGAGATTACTTTGAGCAGAAATTTAGACTAGGTGATTGCCAAAGTTGCCTACCGACCTCAACTCTCATTCTGTGCAATAGTAGCAACGGTGATATATGCATGGTGACAAGATGCCCTGTACAAACAAATCTGGAGCCTGAAAAATAGATTTACACTGGTAAACCTATAGGTGAATATAATATACCTGAACATAAATACAGTGAGAAATTGTGACATGGATGATAGTGGTAATCCATTTAAATTAGTCTTAGAGGCAACAGGGGAGGGCAAGAGAAATAAACAGCTACAGCTTGTCATTGAACCAGAGGCAATCAGCAGCTTATCAGGTGTCATGACAGCAATAAAAATTAAAGGATATAACAAGGTATATTTTATCATGCATTTTCCTTTGTATAAGTGCTAAGTAGAAGAGATGCTTACTTCCCCCAAAAAGAGATACTGATTTCTCCCTTTGTCCATCAGCATGCCTCTATTTTATGAATTTTCTGTTACCATTTCACTAGTCTCAAGGCTTTTCATATGTTCCTTATTACTATACACAATTTCAGAAAGATGCAAGAGAACTCTTAGTGGTTTTGTTCACTTGTTCTTGTTAGGAAATATGTATTTATGTAGGTTTTTGTTTTACAATAAGAAGTAAACCGAAGTAGCTTTTTCCTTCCTTTTATTCTTTTATAACTATAATATATAGTCATTACTGTAGTTTCTCCCTATTCTCTTTTTCAGTATCTTTTATCTTTCCAATTTATGTCCATATATTTCTATATATTCCATATATATTTCTACAGTATTTCATCATACAGCACTGTATGGTCTGCTGTACTCTTTTCAGAGGCAGAATAATCAAACCCAAGAATAGTACTAAAGATACTACATAACATTTGTTAGAGTTGTGACTCGTTTCTTAGGAACAAATGTAGGGTAAGATTTGGGGATCACTAATACATATTTTGTCAATATTTAATGAGCTGTACAGCTGGGTTTTTTGCACACTGATGCAGTTCGTGTCAAAGTCAGAAATTTGTATTATTTGGGATAAGTGACTGTAAGTTTGCCACTGGCTTCAGAGTCACAACACACTCATTCAGCTCACAGTGTACAAGCACAGCAGATTTACCTTGGAAATTGGAAACCTCAGTGAGGCGACAGTTGTTCTCCTTTTGTCCTTCAACTCTCTCCCCTGTGAATTTTCAGCTGTCTTGCAAGCAATCCAAGAGCTGCCCTTAAACTCTTCAGAGCTGCAGAAACTCTCATAGAGCAACATAGTCCACCTCTATGCCCTTCCTACAGATTCCCGGGTTTTGCTGTTTGCACATCTTCTGCTTAAGTAGGTAAACACAAAAAATTATGTTTAAGGTGTGCATATAAGCATCTATAAATTGGCTGAAATTTTAAATCTAAGATGTACACAAGTATTTTCTACCTCCATCGCTAATGGGCAAAGCCACAGTGCTGAAGAGTACATAAAGAAATCAATGCTTTCACATTTCAGCAATCTAGGAAACCGGCACATAGTAATGTGTTGTTTCAGAAGTAAGTGGATGCTTAATGGAAAGATATGAACAGAGACAGAAAATGTTGCCAGAATAAGAAACCAATTAAGTAATGTCCATATGGATCATACTGTGAGCACAGCGACATGCAGAACAGAGGGACTGAGTACCATATGGAGTGTAGACAGTGATCCCATCTGGGTGTTTTATTTACTAAGGAGACCCACTATTTTATTATGCTCATTCTGACTTTGAACTACACACGTATTAAAAATGTTTGAATTATTTTTATTTTACTGTGATTCATTTATGGGTACACACTTCAGTAGGAAGCATGCAGCTTTTCGTTATAAAGAATAAATCTCTGCTACTGAGACTCAGTAATGTAAGGTCAGATTGAAAGTTTTCTGGCAGTCGGTAGCAAAACAGCAAAAAACTTGTAATACCATAGGAGCAGAGATGGAAGAAAATTATAAGGCTGTAGTTATGTCCCTACATCTTTTTACACTTCAGGGAGAAATTAATCTGCAATTTTTTTCTCAACTTGTTACCATTTCTTAGACTATTACTTTTCTGCTTTCACTATATCAGCTTTGTTTGTTGGAGTTAATTCTCCATTCAGCCATATAATAACAGGAAGGGAAAAGAAAGGAAAGACAATTCAGTAATCAAATGCTCTGCAGTGTCTCTCTTAGGTGTCCTGCCCAGAGGAACAATGGATCCCCTTGTACCAGATTGTACAGGATAAGTCACAACCTTTTGTGGAATCCTATATCTCAAAAATCTGTTATGTACTTTTTGTACATAGAGGACATTTTTTGCAAGACCATTTTTCTTTGCACTGCAGCAGAATCACATAATCAGTCACATGTTTTAGCTGAACTTTTAAAATCAGCATATCATGCTTTAAAGAACTTATCTAATCATGCTTGGAGTCTTATGTAATGCTTTTCTTATTGTTGGAGCTGCATGCTTCTTAATGACAAATAAATGTGTTGCTCCTAGATAGTTCATTAACAAAGGGTCTGAAAAGCATGCATTTCCTATTTCAGTGCAGACTGTATACAGCCTCTTTGAGAACATCCAGTGATGTTAGCTTCATTCTTCTTCACATGTCCTACCTACTATGAAAAGGAAGACAGAGCAATGAGACAAAATGACAAAGATCACACTTACTTGCTCCTACTGCTTTGCTCCTGCTGCTTTCCTCCTCCTGCAGGAAATTCTGCTTCTTTATCCTGTTGGTTCACCTTCAAGCACTTAGTTAGTGATTTTTCTGTGACACAAAGACCAAGAGATAAAATGAGTTTTGCAGAGTTTTCACCAACGATACTTGCATGAGGGATAGAGACAGTATGCTGGATTAAACACGTTTGTTTTCATTCAGAATATACTAGGACCTTTCTTCATTTTCTAGAGTCAGTATGGTTTCTGTGCTTATGGAACAAAATATATGTGAAACATTTTGCTACTTAATAACAAAATTACCAAAGGAAATTATAACACCCAGCTATCAGATGCAGTCTGAATTTTGTATGACTGAATTTTGTTTTTGACTGCTCAAGAGCAACAATAACCTTTCATCTCACGTGTTGTTTCAGTGTGCTTGATAAATTGGACTGGGCAGTAATAAGAGACTGGAACTGTGGAATGTGGCATTGAGATAACTTCAAACATAGTAGAGACAGGTAGTAGGCATGTTTGCAGACACATTTTATAAAAAGGAAATATCTAAGTTCGGCAGGACAGGAATTGCAGCAACGTTTCTTTGTATAAATATGGCTGCAAGAGTAGTAATCTGACTGCAAGTCTGACACATTCTACGTTTCACTTCACACTAAATAAAAAAATACATTTCTGCTCCATTGAAGAAGCAACAAGTTTCTAACAGAAAATAAATTTGTATTGAATCAGGAACATGGAGACTATTCTTTTGCATAGGTTTTATGAGCAGGAAAGAACAATTTAGGAGATGCAAAGGATGTGATTTTTATTACTTTACAAGGGTGACTGGAATACCACAGTAAAATATGTATAAATATATGAAACATCAGTCGTTCCTAAAACATGGAAAGAAAATTATTTCCTACATCCGTAACTGTAGAGACTGATTTTGAAAACACTTGGCATTCCCAATTTTTAGGCTTGAAGCAGGTTCCCTTGGGCCAGGATTTCTCATTTGTGGCTTCAAGTTGGGATCTATGAAGGTTGTTTTTTCCTTTATCAGAGCAGTATGATTTAGGCCAGAGGCTTACAGACTAGTCTGAATCCTTTGAAGTATCTGGAAGTAAACTCCAAGAAGATTTACATAAAAAACTAAACATATCTTCCATATTACCATAAAAAACCCCAGGTGATACAGAGCACATATATATGGCACTGTATTTGTACTTCCAGCTGAAATTTTTGGGTTTTACATTTTTCTATAATTTTCATTTCAAATACAATAATCAGTGATTTCTCATGTAAAAGCTCCCTCCAGAAGGTCTCCTCTCATTTTATTAGAATTTTCTTTAGCCATTTGAAATGTCACATGGATCTATCTTTTTGTGGGGAAAAAAAAAAAAAAAAAAAAAAAATTGTATATAAAACTTTTTTATTTATGGTTTTCCAAGGAAAGCTAGAAAAAGTAGTTTCCATGCATCAGTATAGTACCCCTAAAAAAGTATCAATTACTTTCACATTATTTGTTCTGTGTGCTGCCTTTCTACAACTTCAGTCTAGTATTTTATGGTTACTATTGATAGTTCTGTTTATTCCACAGTCCCTGAGCCTGGCAGCCTTGGGGCTTTTTTTGTTGTTTGTTTTTCCCTTTATTTTTTGAAAACTACAGAGCAAAACAAATAAACAACAAGAACAACAAAAAAGCTCACTCTTTAGACAGCTATAATTAAACAAGGAATCAATTAGAGCATTTTTAGACCAAATATATGAAAATGAAAAATATGCCTACAAAGAAACCACAGCACAACCCAGAGAGCCATAAGAGGAAAATGTAAAAATGTAAAAATTCTTTACTGGATAGGAACAAATTTTCCTATCATAATCTGAAGCATTTTAATTCTGCAAAAGGATATGATTTAATAATTTACCTTAAAGTTAGTATGGATTGAATTTCTGGTGGCCAAGCTCTGTATATGTCATTTCTCAGATTCACCTCTCTGAGAGACAGATAATGTTCTGCCCCCTTAGATATTTATAGCAGTTTCTTTATTCATCAGTACTGATTATAAAATATACACTTAAAATGGGACTACCAGATTGTATGCCATATACCACTCTTGATTTTGCCACTCTTTCAGTCAGCTGGAAATTTGCCTTTTTCCTCCTACTCACTTTTACCACGTAAGACTATTAACTCGTACAGCAACAGTTTTGCATTAGGTTTCCTTTTATTTGCTTACCTAGAGATTTTGTGTCTTTCCTCATACTGAAATCATAAATGGTCTTTATTCTTAAATCCTTTGTTATGCTTATGCATGCATTTGACATGTCACATGAAGGAATTTCATATTATACATCCTATTTTCGAGTTATTATTTTTTAAAAGTAACTATTTACAGGTTTTCTGGAATTTTCCTGACAACAGTTCTCTTAAAAAAAAAGTATTTCCCTAAAGAGTGCTAAGATGCCCAAGTTCACTTCAGAGATTTAGGAAGCCAAGCAATTTTCTGAGAACACTTGGAAGGTCTGCAGAATAGTCAAATGACTGTATATCTGCTGAGCAGATGGTGTAGGAGTCATCTGTTTTGCCCTTTCATTTTAAGCCCGCACTACCAGAACAATGAATATAAAAGTTTTCAAACATCCACTTCCCACCCTCCCTCAAGGCCTAGAATTTTTTTCTTCCTTATTCGGAGCAGTGAGAATCTGATCTCTGATATTCAACTATTCTGCACTTTCAAAAACTGCCTACTTGTTGTGTGCTGTGTTATATTTTCTGGATTAAGATTAAACATTTTGGTTACCACAGATCTCATTTTTCTTTCTCTATGCCTGGCCAGGTGCACTTACCGTTAGAGCCAAGCAAAAAACTGCAAGATTCTAACAAAAATCTGATCCTAAAACCTACAATAATTAGCATGAAGATATTAAGGCCTGTCACCTGTTCATTCCAATTTTATAAAAATCTTCTGGAATTTCTTTTCAAGGAATGGATTCTACTCAGAAGATTAAATATCAAGAACNCTTATTCGGAGCAGTGAGAATCTGATCTCTGATATTCAACTATTCTGCACTTTCAAAAACTGCCTACTTGTTGTGTGCTGTGTTATATTTTCTGGATTAAGATTAAACATTTTGGTTACCACAGATCTCATTTTTCTTTCTCTATGCCTGGCCAGGTGCACTTACCGTTAGAGCCAAGCAAAAAACTGCAAGATTCTAACA
>PPHD01008008.1:10125-22288 GCA_002909625.1 Bambusicola thoracicus | reverse complement strand
CATGCTGGCTGTCTTGAATCACCTCTTTATCTCATATGTGCCTTAACATAGCTTCTAGGAGGATCTGTTCCATGATCTTCCCAGGCACAGAAGTGAGGCTCACCAGCCTGTAGTTCCCCAGGTCCTCCTTTCTCCCTTTCTTAAAAATGGGAGTAATGTTTCCCTTTTTCTAGGCACCGGGGACTTCACCTGACAGCCACATTTTTTCAATTATGATGGAGAGTGGCTCGGCAACCACATCAGCCATCTTTCAGAACCCTAGGATGGACATCATCTGGCCCCATAGACATATACACATTCAGTTTCATGAGGAGGACTCAGACTCGTTCCACTGTTACAGTGGGACAGAAACCACTCCCCACACCCTCATCTAGAGATTCATGGTTCTGGCAGACACAGGAAGCCTGACTATCCATGAAGACTGATGCAAAGCACTCACTGAGTACCTCAGCTTTCTCTGTGAGAAAGCCAGCTCGCTATTGCCTTTCATCAGAGGGGGAACACTCTCCTTGGCCTGTCTCCTCCTGCCTATGTACCTGTAGAACCCCTTCTTGTTATCTTTCACATCCCTTGCCAAGTTCAGCTCCATCTGTGCCTTGGCTCTCCTAATCCTGTCTCTACACAAACAGACAACAGCCCTCTATTCCTCCCAGTCTACACAACTCTGCTTCCACTTCCTGCACATTTCCCTCTTTTCCCTCAGTTTAAACTGCAGGTCATTGCTCAGCCATGACAGTCACCTGCCTCCCCTGCTTGAATTCTTCTGCTGGGGGATGGAGAGCCATTGCGCTCTCAGAAGGGTGTCCTTAAAGAGCTGCCAGCTCTGTTCTGTACCTGTGCCCTTAAGGACAGTTTCCCAGGGGATCCCACTCAGCAGTTCCTTGAGCAGACAGAAGTTTGGTCTCCTAAAGCTCAGGGTCCTAGCTCTGCTTTTAGCCAGGCCCACATTTTTCAAGATCACAAACTCCACCAAGGCATGGTCACTACAGCCCAGCCTGCCTCCAATCTTAACCTCTCTAACATTCTCCTCTGCATTAGTGAGCACCAGGTCCAGTAAGGCTTCACCTCGGGTTGGTCCATCTATTACCTGGACAAGGAAGTTGTCCTCGACAGACTCCAGAAATCTCCTGGATTATCTGCCGCCTGCCATGCCACTATCCCAGCAGATATCCAGGTGGTTTAAATTCCCCATCAGGACAAGAGCCTGCAAGCACAACACCTTCTTCAGCTGAAGCAAGAGGGCCTCATCAACAGGCTCCCCTGATCAGGTGGCCTGTGGCAGACCCCAGCCACTAGATGTCCTCTACTGGACTGATCCTTGATTTTTACCCACAAGCTCTAGACCTGATCATGGCTGTTCCTCAGACACAGCTCTTTCCAATCTATCCGCTTCCTAACATAGAGGGCATCCCTGCCACTCCTCCCTATCCTATCTATCCCTTCTGAAAAGCCTGTAGCCCTCAATCAGGGTATTCCAATCACAGGATTAATCCCACCATGTTTCCGTGATAGCAATTAGGTCATACTTTCCCAATTGCACTATGGTTTCTAGCTCCTCCTGTTTATTTCCCATGCTGCAAATGTTGGTACAGAGGCACTTCAGCTTAGCTATTGACCTTGCTGCCTTCTCAGAGGGGCCCTCCCTAATACCTCCAAGACAAGTCTAGGGTTTCCCTTACTGCCTCCCCAGGTGACAGCATTCCTACACACTTCTCTATCACTCAGTACACCCCCTTCCCCCATCATATCTAGTTTAAAGCCCTGTTTACCAGCCCAGCCAGCTTGCTCCCAAGAATATTTGTAATGTAACGTATTTCAAGACTCTTCCTTTCTTTCTAGGCCTTACTCATCTCTTAATCTAACTACAGGTTTTTAAGTCTTTTCATTCATCCTTATAAGTCAAACTTACTTTTGACCTTGCTTATGTTTTCTGCTCTAAATTTATCAAATCCTTTTTTATTTGATACAGAAATGAATAGACTATCCCGTGGGGCTTTGAAGAGATTATGGATGTATACTCCAGTTTCAGGAAATGCTGCTCTGGCTACTTTATTTCGCTATCCTATATTGCAAAAAAAAACCAAAAAACAAACAAAACAAAAAAAACAGTCCCCTAACATTCTTTACATATCATTTCTTTGCAGGCTTATCTGATTGTGCATGTCCTGGATTATTCTTTCCCCTCATGAATTAGAATAGCCTTTTAGTTTTGATTGAGTTTTATTCCATGAATTGTATCTCATCTTCTCATTTTGTCCCTACGTGCTTTATCAGGTTGAATTCTTTCCTATTTTCCTTTTATTATCAGCAATTTCCCTCAATTTAGTGTATCTGGAACTTTCATTAATATGTTCTTTACTCCCTATATTAGATCATTAATAAAAGCATAAAAGAACAGACCTAAGTTATTTATTAACAATCTCTGTAGTGTCCCTGTTGTCCTTCAAGCCATTACTTCAACTATTTTAAATATTTACTTTTACATTTAAAAAGTGACCATCTCTTAACACCAGTAAGATAGAGTTTCAATGAGATACTCATGAAAACATTACACAAATAACTCCAGATAGAACAGGAGGAAGTCAGATGAGAGAACCACAGCAGCCTATTTTATCTTTGGAACCAACATATGTTGTATTCTAATTGCTGTTCGTTTTGTAATGTCACAATTTTGTTTTGTAGCCTTAACAAAAAAAAGGGTGCAAGAATGCAATGGAAAGTACAGCCATAACGGCAGAGTGACATGAGCCTGGGCTGCAGCAAATGAGAACAAGCCCAAATAAGCAGCCATAGACACAGGAATGAAAGAAGAAAAACTGACTACCTTTAGAAGGCCTCCAGTAGGCAGGGGTATCCAAAGAGATACCTTCACCTCGGCTGTCAGCCATTGAATGAGGTCTGGGAAGGCTCCACCCCTTCCAGTCACTCAGGTGCACTGCATGCACATGAGCTCCCCTGGGTTGCCCTTGCCTTCCCACCAGGTGCTCAATCACTGGTTCAGGCCCTGGCTTAGCATTTCTGCAACAGGTACTCAAAAGACAAAATCTCTGTGCTTTGTGTTCCTCCTCTTACTTTATAATTAAGTCGTTTGTCTGTTGAAGGATTTATCTTTCAAAGGGTTATATAGATTGTCTTCTGTGACAAAACTACACCAAAATGTTGGAAAATATACGTTACTCCTTACTAGTGGATAAGTGGTTGCACTTACATATCTCTGTTTTCTCTTCTCATATTTTTGAGATTTTTGCTGCCTACTTTTTCCCAACCTTCACGCTGTTAGAAATGTTCTCTAAGGCTTTCAGGAGCTACATGGCTGCAGAGCAGCTGTTTCTCTGATGGTGTTTATACCACAACTTGATCAGAGCAGGAAAACAGACTGCTTCTAAAAACTCTGTATGGCTTTTACTGATCTCTACCTTTCTACAAAGCTTTGCACTATCCCAAATCTATAATGCTTCCATGAGCAATTGTAAGGTCAATAAGCATACAGATGCTAGGCTAGAAAGATTATCACGTTAGAGAGGAATAATCAGAGATGAATAGAAAGCTTACCCATATCCCGGGCTCACCAAAAAGACTCCAAGAGGAGCAACCTCTAGAGAGAGAGCCTCCCCCAGTGGCAGCCAGCCCTTAAATGGGGTCTAGGAGAGGTGGAGCCAGGCTCCACCCCTTCCGGTCACACAGGTGAATTGCCTTCACCTGTGCTCCTGTGGCTAACTCAGTACTCGCCTCAGGTGGTCCATCAGAGGTTCAGGCTGTTATTCAACAGTTCCCATACAGCAATATAGAGAGTTTATTGGCTAATACTGACAGAATGCAGTGGGGTTTCACTGACTCTCCTCATTTAGTGGGAGAAGGACACAGTAAGACTCCTAAGATACACTTCCAATACTGGGAAACTTCTCCAAAATCTCAAGGTCTTTGCAAAGCAACCATCATATCAATATTCCTCTTCGTTATGTTTTTCTTCCTGCTCACTTAGCAACAGCATAAAACATCCCGTACCTTTGCATATACTGCTTACTCAGAGAGAACAGCTGAATTTTGTGTAAGCGGTGTACAAATACCACGCTTCCTTTGCCTACTTTTCTTTGTGATGGAAGATTTTCCACAGAGGCATTCAGTATTTCAACCATTCACCATTCATAATTCAGATCCTTCATGATATGTAAATGAAATTGCAGAATTGCTCCCATAAACACAGTAGGAAAGATGGTTTAAAGTAACTGAAGGTCTAAGCTGACTAATCCTCACTTGTACAGATAGCTGCACCATCTGAAATTTTGGAGGTTCTAAAACAGTGTTGAGTATTTCCAAAGTAGATCTTCCTTCCTGCAAAATTGAACTCACAGCAAAAAAATACAGTGCCAAAAATGCCTTGAATTAATCTAAAATAGACAGCGGCACCAAAAAATTGTCACAGAGACCAGTGAAACTTGAAGTTTGAGCTCATTTCTGCCTAGTAATAAGCAAAGCTGATCAATCCCAAATATTCAGCTGATGAGTAACAGTTCATTTTAAGAACTAATGATGCCATACATCAGTATATATTGCAGCACTTCTTTAATGTTTATTAATTTTACAGAGACCAATGACAGTTGCCTGAACTTTATAGTTCAGTAACCTCCTCCTTCAGCAATTTCAGGTGGCTTAAAGCAGACTTTATGAAGGAAGGTAAGATTAAAAACTAAAGATTACAGCATCAAATAAGTCTAGTGTAGTAGTAATAATCAAGATTGTACTGCACCAGTGCAAAACAATGTAAAATAAAGCTTCATCTCAACCTTAAAAACTGTATTTTAAATTATGAGAGCTACTCCAAAAATAATGCCTCCTTTTAAATTATATTGGCCCACAACATCAGATGTGGATGGGTAGTATGGCACTAGAGGCTGAACCTTCCCAACATTATTTCATTACATTTGGCTCTGGCTGCAGACTCAGTGCCAGTGCTGGTCCAGCTGCTGGCTGAGCCCTGGCCTATTCCATCTTGCAGGTGAGCCATGCCCTCATCTCCCAGCTCCCTCTCAGCGTCTCCTTCCCACAAGCCCACCACAGCTCCCCACAGCTGCACCCCAGCCTCATCTCCTCTCCTTCTGTGACAGCAGAACCACCTCAAGACTTGCACACAGCCCGCATAGGAAAGGCCTGCGTGCAGACTCTGTCCGTGCTGATTCTCACCCACGGCTCAGTGAGCAGCCTGTGCCTCCACTCAGCCCATCACAGCTTACCCTGAGCTACCCAAACACTGCCTGGGAAACAAGATGGCACAGAAAGATGAACCACTAGCTGAAAAACAGCCACACTACATGCAGGCCTATCTAGACCTGCAGTGATCTTCACTTCCAGCTGTGTACAGCTTTATGACTGAGTGGAATGGAAACATGTATCCATCTGCCTCTGAGGTGCCATCTTATCCATCTAGAGACTGCCGGGAAAGCACAAGTGTTCTCTGCAAACAATTTTTATTGTTGGCGTGTTCTCCTTTTTGAAAACAGTGAAAACTTTAAGCTGTAAGAAAGAAAAGAAATGCATTTACTAAATCTCCAGAGACTGGCGTGCTTCATCTTATACATCCGTGGATGACATTTCTGTTTACTTCTACTGCAGTAGATCTCTGGTAACACGCAGCAGCCTCGTCTTTTCTGCTGTAAATGTGAAATCCTCTTCTGGATGCAGGGTGCAACTACTGGCTCGTATTCATTTGACTTGAATGGCACATTCTGACAGAGCCTGCAAATGCCAAGTCAGAAGTGCACACGGGACCTCAGCGTGCTTTCAAAATACAGTGCATGTGCAAGTGCCCTGCTGACCTGCAGGCAGGGCAAAGATGACACAAAGTTTGTAAAGACAGCTGGTAACTGCATTGTCCTGTGTCCCTGCATGCAGAAACTGCTGGTAGGACTGCCATCCCGCTGCCTACCAGAACCTGGCTGTTAACTCCTTGGCACTGGCAGCAAGCAGCATCAGTAGCAAGCAGCCAATTTGCTGTATCAGTTGCTCTGGCAGGCGGATAATTACGATGGTGAAAACTGAAACAGAGAATCTAGGCGGGTTTCTGAAACAGCCAGGCAAATCAGCTTCTGGCAGGTTTCTTACTCCTATTTTAGAACACATTTGCAGTTCACAAAAGAGCTTTGCAATTGAGCATTGACCCAATTATTAAACACTGCTTTCTAAGGTCCTGTTTCCTATTTGCTGGTTAATGTCTTTTCTGTGAGTTCTGCTTTAAAGGCATTTTCTTTCCATTTTCTTGAATCACTACCCTGGTTAGTGCTTACGCCAACGGCCTCTGGGCTTTGTCTGTACCAGGACTGGAAATCTTTCCTCCCTCCCTCCTCAAACCAACTATGTTCAAACACAGTGCTTGTGTAGAGGTGCTAATGTGTTTTCACTGGCCCTTTCAAACATAATTTAAAAGCTGGTAGTTGAAAGCATAAGGTAGAAAGAAAGCATTTGCAAAAGGATATACTTTTCTCCCACTTTTTAACGAACTATCTAATTTTCTCTGAGAAACTGAGCCAGAGCTCATTTTACACGCTTGGTTGGTTATATTTGAGTTACAATTCAATTCCAAATTTATCTATTTGTTTTACAATTCAGTACTGCTTAAAAGTCTTTGATGGCTCTTCAGACTTCACCCGTGTGGCCTCATGCTCTCTCCACCACGTATCAGAAATGTGTAACGAAGTGTAAGTGCTGTGAGTAAGATTCCATTTGGAAGACACTGTCATCTAGTTTAGAAATATTTTCCTGATTTTTCACTGGCAGTCCAGGATTTTCTATAATATATAGCTATTCAGATATTTTGTTATTTCTTTTGATTAACTCTTTCAGACCATGTATTTTTTGGTCTGTAACTGCAGCTTCGTGTCCAACTAATGTTTTGGTTTTCAGACTCCTGCAGAAGACCAATAATGATATTTTATGGTCAAATTTGAACTTTTCAGGTCTGAAATAACTATTTGTCCCTTCCCCACTGAAAGCCTGTCATACATTTGCCTCCTTTCTTTCATCTTTGAATATGCCCTTCGCCTCTGGACTTAAGACCACTCATTCATTTCACATCCAACCATCTGAGTAAACTGTTGGTGTCTTGGCGCTGCCTTGGCTAAATCAGTAGATACCTTAGGGTATGCTGGATCTCAGTGTCTGTTAGAGCACAAGCGTCTTGTGTTGCCACAGGCAAATCACTTATGATGAAGAAAATAAAACACTTATATGTTTAGGTGTCTAAGTCCCTGTATGAAATCCATCAGCTTTAATCCTTAACCCTCACTGGAATTCTTCTTGCAAGGAGCTGGTCTGAAGATAGCTTTCAGGATCTGTGGAGAAAAATTAAGCTGCAAATGTTGTTCAAACACTTTCTCTGAGACTAATTTGATCCAGGTTCTTGAATATGCTCAGCCTGGAATAGGATAGGTTGAACTTGCATATTAAAAGCTTTCCATAGCAAAGTGGAACAGTTTGGAGTAAAGCGCCATCTGTACAGCCTAGCCTGAGAAGTTCCTCTTTTGCAGTTTCTGTTTCTCTAAACGTGTTAACCAGCCTTCCCTGACTTTAAATAAATTTCCCAGAGTGATCTACCTCCTCAGGCATGTTCTTCCACTGCCCTTTATAAGATGGCTACATGCTGCCTAAGCGAACCAATATTTCTTATTTAGTAGCTAAAGGCCCATAATTCATATGCAGGAGAGAGCTATTACAGAGCATTTGTGGATAAAAATACTTTTTTTTCTGTGCTGTAATAAATGGCATGGTTCAACATCACAACTAGTGCAGTGCAGAGGAGGATGCCTTAAATGTGAGTTTTTTTGTCATCAAGTTTATACAGGCATCTTTTGTTCGATACCAGCTGAGAGCATGTTATCATAGGGAAAAACATTTGATTTGTTTTTGTCAGTAACATACTTTGTTTGCTTCCTGCACATAAAGATTTTCAAGCAATTTTTATATTATTGTAAATTGAATTAAGTTGTAGGCTAAAAAGAGCATTTGGGGGGATACTGCAGAATATACGACAATCTTGAGGGTTTTTTACTATGCTGTATGGTTGGTTTTTTTTCTAATTGACATCCCAGATGAATGGTTTATTTTCCCATCAGACAAGCAAGTTGACAGATGCTGCAGTAGTGAAATAGTTCAGTCTGTCCAGCGATGGGGCTCTGGTGCATGATGTCACCGTTGATGCCACCAAGATGGTTTCTCTTTAGAGCTTCAGGTCAGGGAGCAGGTGTCAATCTGATGGCCTAAACCAATTTCCAGTCAGACATTAGTACCCTCAGCTCCAGCTGTGGGACATCCCCTTCCTATCCTATCCTATCCTATCCTATCCTGTCCTGTCCTGTCCTGTCCTGTCCTGTCCCATACCATCCTATCCCTCTCCTCCACCTCCTTCTCCCCTCCCCTCTCTCCCTTTTCACCGCAAGAGTTTGCCAGGTGGAATGACCTGTAAGTTTACAATTATGGGATGAGGGAGACAAGCTGGTCACATGGAATAATTAACTTGATGTTTTAAAGATGAGGGTCTTATGAGCAAGGGGAGCAGCACAATGAGAAGCATGCCCAGGACTGGCACAGTTCCTTGGAGTAAGGTCAGATAAACCTGTTGACTTTAATGGGGTAATAGCAAGGTGTAGTATTTTTTCAAAAACAAAAAAAAATAAAAATAAAAATAAAGGAAAAAATAGCCTCTTTAGTGTAAATATATTTCTTTTTAAAAGTCCTTATAACTTACTATGTGTCTTCTTGGAATAAACCTATGAAAGATAAGTAGGAGGAAAAATTACAACCCTGGAAGGTAAGTGTGTTGAGATTGGTGCCTGGTAGCCTGTGAAAGATCAGCTCCTGTAGCTCTTTCCAGACCTTCTAGGCAACAAGGTCTGGCCCTTTATGACTGCAAAGGGCTTTGTAGTAATTTCTGGAGCACCTCCACCTACTCTGCAGCCCCAGCACTTGGTGGGGTATAAGATGAGCAGAAAATACCTTTTTATTCTCTACTGCGTTAGGATAGCTTTTTCTGATAGTAAAGCTTAAATGACTTGTTTATCTGTATTTCTGCTTGAAAGACAGTGGGTATGAGAAGTCAACGTGCTGTTGTTTGCTACAAAAAATAAGCCCACAAAAAAAGTAGAATAGGCGTGAAAAAGAAGATACATCTAACTGAACTACCACCTGCTTTGCTAACAGCATGGGAGCCCCATGAAGACTAAAATAAGGTTATTTTGTTTGAATTTCCTTGAAAATAATGGTACTATTGTTCATTTTCAGAAATGTCACTGTTATGTAGAAAATATTATCTTCTGCATAAAGGCTAATGAAGAATGCTCGCCTATAGAGTGGTTACAGAAGTCACAAATGTTTGGAGGATGGACAAAGAAGGAAACATACTGTCCTTTTCCTGCAGTATCAGTTTCATTAGCAGCATAGAGAAAGTTGTAAACGTTTGAGAAGGGTCTCTGTTCTGCATTGGGACAAGATTAATGCTTACCCAAAATCACCAGTGACTGGACTGCCACCCCAAAGGAGCCTACAGCCCACCAACTGGATGTTAACTCTATCCTGGGCTTTGATCTGTGGTCATAGCTGTGAGATCTAGCCATTCAATTTCACTAATCTGCATAATGTGGAACTGAGCCTTAGTCTTCGTAGTTAGCAACTTTGAACAAGATGACATCGTCTCTGGATTCTTCAGGGGCAGAGAACCTGTCATTAGAATGAAACAACAACAACACAACAGTGTCTCTAGCTGCTGAAGGTACACATGCCCAATCTTCATGTAGTTTTTTGGCAACACACTGTGTGTTTAATCAACTTTATTTTTGGACTTTGAAAGGGTGTCTGCACATGTATACTGTAAGGAAGCAACAGCAACCTTGAACTAAAATGACAAAATAAGTTTTAGTAGCAAATTACTCATAATAAATGTAAGTCTTATGTGTCTGCTGATTCTTTCAAAGAGTCTTACTTAGAGAAAAGTGCAAAGTTTGCTGGTGACGTTTCATTTGTCTCCTCGGTTTTATTGAGGACAGATAGCAGGACATCTTCCCTTTTAGCTATGAAATGACCTTCTTCAGCCAACCAGCGTCTTGCTTTCACACCATAACCAGGGCAGTTTCAGCAGAACCTCATCTGAATTTTTCAGCTCCGTTTTTGGGCTCTACATGAGGTGTCACACATTCAAAAAATAAAAATAAAAATCAAACAAACAGGTGTATGAGCTGCTAGAGTGCATCTTCCTAAAATCGGCTCAAAAAAGATATACAGAGGGTTATTGGGCTCTAATTGAGTTAACAAAACCACACCCCTAAAGCAGCTGCGAGAGCACAACAGAAAATGAGAGAAATCTTTTGCAGTGGTTCAATTCAAGAATGTCCCAGCACAAAGCACAGTTTGATCCAGCTGCTGCAAATGCTGTTGACTGCATTAGAACTTACATAAGTGAGTCAATTTTGTTGCTTCCAACAGTTTCATCTCTGTCGTGACCATTACATGATAATAAGCACTTCACAGAGCAGCCTCATCTTCTAGCCCAAGTTAATTACTGGTCAAGGAGAGGCAGTCTGCCAGCTAACAAGCAGCCTAACACCTACTTTTTCCCAAGCTACCTTCCATCTGAATCTGGCTGCGCTTCAAAAAAGCAAACTAAGGACAGCCAAGATGGCTGCTGTTCCTTGACAAACAGCATTACTCCATCTCCTTCCCTGTCATTCCTTCTGATCCGCAGCAGTTCCTGCGCTATGGAAATGGAAAAAGTTCCCTCGTTACAAAGAGGGAGAACGGGCCAAATGCAATCAGCTCTTCTGTAATACTTCCCACTGGAATAATGCCACCAGTGCTTCTGAGCATTTGTCTCAGTCTCTGGGAATTCTGAAGGTTTTGTTTGTGCAGTTTCTTTTGCCAAAAGTACTGCTGGTGACTCTGAGCATTCATTACCTCGCAATGTAATCACTTGACTTTCCTGACAGCTTTCTTCTTTATTATTAATTTGAGCAGCTCCACTGCTATTAAGCAGTAAACATGAGAAGCAGCATAGATGGAACATCAGTCTTACTTTCATCAAGACCAAGCACTGTGAGAAAAGCCTCAGTTATCACACAAATCTACTTAAATAATTCTGCAGGTACCATCACTGAAATTACTCATGTTCTTAACTGCGGTGGCCTTTTCCATTTTCATGCTACGGCTGAACCACTGTCATTTCCAGATAAATTTTTAAACATCATTCAACGTAACTGATGCAACATACATCAGCCCTTCCTTCACAAGTTTTAGGAACATTTTATTCTGATTTTAAAGACACGCTGCTAATGTGAACCGTGTCAGAACTAATGGTGTACCAGCATTATCTTCCTCCTTCTCTAGATGTCCACATCCACATCATCATCTACAAATTCTAACTCTTTCATTTAAACACACAGCTTGTATTTTCAAACCCATAGCTGCCAGGCATCACAGACAACACAAAGTGCATCCTGCTGACTTAACCTTCCTTTTAAGGTAGCCCTTCCCACTTCTCTTATGTATGCCTGAATCCAAAAAAAAGTATCTGTCATAGGTGGATTTTTAAGGTGTATGTACAGCTAATAACCACAACTATTTGAGACCCTCTTGTGGCCATTCGTTTGGCGCTCTTAATTGTGGTATAAAAGACCATAAGCACACTTGGCAAACCTTGTAGTTTTCTCTAATTTATGTTGCAAGCTTCTGGAAGAGTAGGTCTGCTTTCTTAACCCAAAAAAGCCACACTTCTCAGCACTAAATGGAGATTTAATTGCAACAAGAGAAAATGATCTACCTGTTTCTTTTCTGTTCAGAGGCAAGAGGATTCAAGGCTGAAAGGTGACACAACAATATATGAGGGATGCTCCTATTTTTTTTATGTTTGCCCACAATATTAGAGGCGGATGTTGGTAGTATGGCAATAGAGGCTGAACCTTCCTGCCAACATTCCGCTACATTTTATTGTTGTGTGACAGATGGCAGCAGAGGGGCGGTCTGACAAAGTGACCTCTGACACGGAAGTGTGTATGAAGCAAAGATGTCACTGAATTCCTCAGTGTGGAAAAATTGGCATCCACTGACATTCATCGATGCTTGCTGAGTGTTTATGGATATCAAAGAGTGGACGTGATCACAGTGGGTGGGTGATGTGTTTCAGCCA
>PPHD01008008.1:0-10105 GCA_002909625.1 Bambusicola thoracicus | reverse complement strand
CATTTTATTCTGATTTTAAAGACACGCTGCTAATGTGAACCGTGTCAGAACTAACGGTGTACCAGCATTATGTTCCTCCTTCTCTAGATGTCCACATCCACATCATCATCTACAAATCCTAACTCTTTTATTTAAACACACAGCTTGTATTTTCAAACCCACAGCTGCCAGACAACACAAAGTGCAAGGATTCAAGGCTGAAAGGTGACACAACAATATATGAGGGATGCTCCTATTTTTTTAATGTTTACCCACAATATTAGAGGCGGATGTTGGTAGTATGGCAATAGAGGCGGAACCTTCCTGCCAACATTCCGCTACATTTTATTGTTGTGTGACAGATGGCAGCAGAGGGGCAGTCTGACAAAGTGACCTCTGACACGGAAGTGTGTATGAAGCAAAGGTGTCACTGAATTCCTCAGTGTGGAAAAAATGGCATCCACTGACATTCATCGATGCTTGCTGAGTGTTTATGGATATCAAAGAGTGGATGTGATCACAGTGGGTGGGTGATGTGTTTCAGCCATGGCAACAACAGGTCACCTCTGCTGGTGCAGACTGTTATGAATATGACATGCAGGTTCTTGTTCATCACTGGGAACACGCATAGCTAATGGTGGTGACTATGCTGAAAAACAGCGTTTTGTGGCTCAATTTGCTCAAATACTGTTATTGTGTTCTTTTCATCCGTTGTAGTTTCCAAGGAAATAAATAGGAGGCATTACTTTTGGAGGTACTCATATACATAGTTAACAAATGCAACACTAAACTCACTGGTAGTACATCCCTTCCTGACCTTCAAAATTGTTTCAAAAGCTCTGCAGTAACTTCAGCTCAACACGAAGAAGCTGAAAATATTATTAAAATGATTATTAAAAAGACATAGTCGAAGTCCTTAATCCGACTGACCTCTTGCCTGGTGAATCCTGCATGTTCATGATGTACAGGAGTCCAGTGATTCCAGTGCTACTGGCTGCACTATACAGTTGCTATTAGCTACTGTTTCTCATGGCAAACAGGCTGGGGGAGGAATAGCTCCAGGGCCAGCTCTCAACACAGTCTGTATAGCACGTTTTTGTAACAGTGTGCTGTGAATGTTCTGAACAAAGCCTCTCTTACTTCCGCATCAAGTGCTGTGACAGCTTGAATGGCGCCATAGGCATGAAAATGAAGAGTGCTTTTCTGCATCCTCGTCCTACGGAATGGAAAATACCAATCTCTGCTAATTCAGGGAGCCTCCCAGCCATCCTTTAGCAGGTATGCAGGATGGTGGTGCCCCCAGACTCCCAGTGAGCCCGGACTGACATCAGACTACGCCTTCTGTGGAAGCCAGGCTCTCCCTGGGTATGTCTCCTTTAGCACTGCTGTTCAGCTGAAGATTGAGCTTTTGAAAACAGTTTGTTGATATTCCCTGTTTACTGTGCTTGGGTTCACGCTGCCTGACCTGAAGCACTTCTGCAGGAGCTGAACTGAAAGCTGTCCCTGGGAGCACACTGCAGCTAGCCTAACTGAAAACTCCTGAAACACAGAATGCAGATGTTGGTCCTCCACAGTATTTTGCTCCTAATGTAGAGAGAAACATCATTTATTGTTTGTGCTCTGATCCATTTTGTACCTGAAGCACAGCAATATGCACAAAGCAAATCAAGTAATACATACATTCCATCTGTTTGGATGCGTGTCTATGTAGGAAGTTACCGTGAAGTGAGAGTAGCACTGCAAACATACTGTACCCTGGGTCCTCCAATAGATCACTCTTATTTTCCTGCATGAAAATAAAATCTTCTCCTTTAATGAGAATTTAAAAGCTATCTTACGGCCCATTTAGTTTCCTATGTTCATAAGCCTCCAGGTGTCATCAATGCTGGAATTCTTAAATATTAATTTGAACCAACATTCAAAATGGTTTTGGTAAAGTGAACAGATATCTCTGTACTGACATTCAAAATGAAACCCCTCTTACTGCATTTTTCCACAGTGAACTAAAATTTAGTGAGAAAACTTGAGTTCTTATTAAGAGAGTCAAGACAGGAGGTTAGTTTGATTCAATGATCCATGTAAAATACCTGAAACTAGTTAGTTTGGATTATTTATTTTCTTTTTAGTACCACAGTGTAGATAAACTCAATAGAGATCATCCTGATATTATTATTATTACCCTCTCACTGTCCTTGATTTTTAGCCAAATGGCTTAAGAGAATCCTTCGGACTGCAAAGCCTATAATGCAGCAAATGTAAAACTTTCAGGTGTGATGTTAAATTTGCACAGTGAATTGTATTAAAGAAGCATTGACCCTTGAGATGAGAAGCTAGATAGGATCAGCACTGCTGGATTTTTTCCGCGTTTGTTTGGCTGCCTGATGTCTTTAGGTGTAGGTGTTATTTCATCTCAGAGCCTCACGTACCTATGTTTGCTTTGAGATACAAAAACTAATTTCCAAACTGCTTGCATTTTAGGTACTGTATTTCTTCTCTCTTACAGAACATCTTCTGTCTTGGTATTTTAAGTGGGCAAGTCCAGATGCTAGCGAAGTATCTTTTTAGGTGGTAGGATTTATTGTGCCAACTCAGAGGCTAACTTATTTTGATTTTTACATCCAAACTTTTTGTAGAAAAGCAATTTCTGGACAGATGGCACAGCCTGCAATCAGAACAGCAGTGCTGTATGGCTGGGAGGCATAACGCCATCCACCTGAGTTTGGCATCTTGGTCAGATCTGCACATGGGAACAGTTTACAGTGCAAGTTTTCATTCATACCAGAAAAAGTAGTGGAAATATAATGGTACCTACTGTTCTCCCGAGTTTGCTGGCTTGATAAATGTTGTTAATATGTATACCTGCTTAGCACTTTCAAATCTAAAAGCCAATTAGCTAACAGGTTCTTTTTTGGCCGAGCTACACTCCCCTACACTCCACCTACAGTTACTCTGGAGATAAGCACAAGAAAAAAATAAACACCTTCATTAATAAGGAGTTTAATGAAGTTTCTGTTTTAGGGTAGATTTGCATACACTGCCTTTAAAACCAAGTAAAACTTTAACTGCAAGGTGGCTTGAGCTCTGTTTGTTATGACTGTGCTTTTGGAACTGGAAATTACAGAGACAAAGAAAAGATCATAGAGACTTCCCAATCTAAGTAATTTTCCCTGAAATAAGTTGAAAAATTGGCTTTAATATAAAAGTACACCCTGGTGCAACTGGTTATATAATCCCTATATACAGTTTGCAGGAAACTCTATACCCTTCTTTTTTCACAAAACAACATATATACACAGAAAAATGGTTAGATTTAAGTAATATGTATGCCGGCCCACTTAGAGCAAATTATTAATATTTTGCACATGCACAAGAACACTTAACTTAAAGGGAAAACTACTGTAATTATTTCACTGCTGTTATTGATGTAATTACACTGTCCTTCCCCACTGCAATCCTATCTGCATAATGATTTATCAGCACTTACAACTCAGTTTGCATCAGCTGCTCTGAAGAGAGCTGGCTGAAGTCAGGGGCAGGGAGACCTCATCACTCTCTAAAAGCACCTGAAAGGAGGCTGTGGTGAGATGGGGCTCGGTCTGTTCTCCCAGGTAACTAGTGATAGAATGAGAGGTAATGTACTCAAGTTGTGCCAGGGGAGATTCAGGTTGGACATTAGGAAAAATTTCTTCTCCAAAAGAGTGGTCAGACACTGGAATGCACTGCCCAGGGAGGTGGTGGAGTCACCAGCCCTGGAGGCGTTCAAGAAACATTTAGATGTTGTACTGAGGGATGTTGTCTAGTGTGGAAACATTGGTGATAGGTGGACGGTTGGACTGGATGATCTTGGAGGTCTTTTCCAACCTTGGTGATTCCATGATTCTAAGTCATCTGAACAGAAGTTCAACTTAATTATTTTCCAGCTTGAAAAATCATTCTTAACCTGAAGCAAGCAATGTTTCATTTCCTTGTTTTTCTCATTCTCTCCCTACAGCTACAAAAATAATTATCTCTATGACAGGTACGAAAGTTTTGCTATGTGCCTCTCTCCCCCTTCAGAAACACACTCAGCAATGCTTTTTGACAGTCGATCAAAATTAGTACAATATTAATTTTCAACACAGCCTTCGCAGACACCTTCACTTACCCATCTCTGGGATATCTATTTGCTAATCAAGTCGAGGAGTAGGAGTCAGGCTTCGTGAAGCTTCCTTTTATCTCCATCCCAATTCCGAGTAGTTTCTACGCTCATCGGCAGTCTACGCACACCCCAGGCATCCAAAATTCAAGGTCACCCATCGTCTTCCCTCCCTTTTGCGGATTCATCTTTTTATATGAGAATAATACCTCAAGCTCAGCTTCTGCCTGATACCAGTATTTCTAGGTGTGTTCCCTGCAAAGACTCCCACAGTTTACCTCTCTGGCCCTTATCATCCAGTTTGCAGCTAACACAATGCAACCCAGCTGACTGGGCACCAAGCTGAAACTGCAGAATTACCCTGTAGCTTTAATACAAGTACTTACAGCCTAAAGTTATGTCCCGTTTCCTTGGCCATCAGAGAAATAATTTTATCATGGTGACTCAGTTTCTCCATCTGTAAAATGAGCATACTAATACATATACAAACCCTAATAATAAGAGTCCCAAAAAGTTGAATGCATATGACAAGTGTTTAATACCCAACTGAAACATCTTACTGACCTGTAAAAGCCTTTCCAGATAAGACAAACATTAAATGGAATTAATTATGACAGTAGTAACAACCAAGGTGATAAATTAATCCAAAGAAATCAATGAGCAATGAATACTAAGAATAACCCTACAGTAAATTCAGAGCATGGCAGTTTTTCTCACATCATAACTCTTGGATAATATTCCAGCTTTAACGTTTTCAGATAGTAAACCTTTATATATTGCACTTCAAGCTGCTCTTTCTGCTTTAAGAAAGTGGGTCTGGAGGGGAACTGTTAGGTCACGGTATGAACTGGTGATTGAGCGCCTGGTGAATGGGTGTGCCTGGCGCAGGAAGCACAGGCAAACTGTTTGCACCTGTGCTCCTCGTGTGACCAGAAGGGGTGGACCCAGGGTGAAGCCACCCCTAGGCTCATGTAAGGGCCAGCTGCTGAAGGGAGAGCATCTGTTGGATCTAGGCTGCTTGTCTGAAGAAGTGCTGTATAGCCAGGGATCCCCTTCACCAGTTGAGTGAGTTCAACTCTTCTTTCTGCAAATGCTCTGCCTAGTGTTGCTAAGAACCTGTCAGAAAGAATTTCACTGCTTTGTGAGTAGGACAGGGTCATAGAGAGCACTGCAAGCGTGTAAGTGCGTTTATAAGTCTGTGAGTCTAAAGAGCTGTTTAAGACATTTGAAACTAACTAAATAAGTTAAACTGATGTGTGTCATGGCTTCTGTGTATGCCCTGTCACTGTTCTCATAGCTAGAATCTGTGGAACAGAATCAACGGTAGCACTGATAGGATGGATCAGGAAGAAACGGGTAAACGCACTTGCAAAGCGTTTAATCATGCTCCCTTTCCTACAACTGGGACTTAAGGTGGTGTTTTCATGTGGAGCACGATCAGGCTCAACTAGAAACCAGTGTTTTCAGACTGGAAGAATGATGAGGCCATACTCACACTTCTACGTAAGGAGAGCTCAACACAGAAGTGTCTTTTTAATTGCAGTAGGAAGGCTTGATAGTAAACAAAACTTAATAGACTTGCTCCAGGCAAGCACAGGAACAAGAGTAAGAAGGGTCAGTAGTCAGAGTAAGAAGGGTCAGTAGTCCTCACTCTTCATGAGCACAAAATGAAACTGTTCTTCCACCTTTTGACTTATGGCCCAGTTTTGCTGCTCCAGAAGTGAAATTGCAGCTATGCAGTCATGCTCCCTCGTCCATTCTGGGACACGTATCAAACCTGCATGCAGAACAGCTTGACCCAGCACAAACTAAAGGCGAACTTCTGAATGTAACGGTACCAAAACAGTTGAGCTCCTAATGTCCACAGCCTTCTCCAATTAGTGGTTAGGAATTAGAGAAATAATCAAGATACACTTGAGCGTTTTTTGACTCAGAACATCTTGACAGAATGTTATACGCAGGCGAAGCTATGTGGATAAATATGTAGAATACTGAAAAGAAAATGGGTTAAAGTCTCGTGCCAGTGGAAACATCCTGGGCTGTGTGTAGTGTCAGGCAGCAAACAAAATAACAAGAGCTTGCTGTGAGAGAAAGGCAAGTGGTTTAAAATAGTTCCTCAGCACTGGTTAAAAACAAGGTCAGACCCTGAGATGCCTGAGTCCCTTACGCAGCCCCAGTGGGAGAGCTGAGGGTATGATTAATGGATAGCCCACGAGAGGCAGAGCCAAGGAGGAGCTCAGAAGGATATTGGGAAGGTAGAATGGGTGGTCCTGTTTGTTTGTAACGCAGGAACAGTATGAAATAAACCATACTTAAATTGACAATTATTTGTGTAGTGATTACTTGAAAGTCAAATAGTTAAAAATAATGAAGTATTCCCTTGGAAGCGTAAGCAACAATTAGTAAAAGGATGACATCTGCACGTATGTACAAAGAGAGCCTCCCTAATGCCTACAGCTAGGATGAACAGAACCACTTGGGGACAGAGAACACCACACAGCACAAGGCGTGCAGCCCACCGGCTTCTTTCAGCAGGCTTCTGTAATGGGCATCCTCGTGGCTGCTTACAGAAGGTAAGGGTGTGCTGTGTTGTTTGAGACCTGCAGAACTGGCTCCTGTCCAAGCAAGGGGCTGCCTGAGACGAGCACCTTTATCAAGTTCCTATGCTCTCCTATCAGATTTGCTGAGAAAAGGCTCTAGTAAACATACACGTGATCTTTGCAGTCTTAAGAGGCAAAAACCATAACAGAGAGCAGAACTAGACAGAAGTTCTCCCTGGGGGAAGAGGCAGAAGAAATACTGAAAGAAATTGGAACGAGCGCCAGCATAAACAGTAAATAAATCACAGGATGTTAAGACTGGCACAAATCAGGACCCAGAAACCATCAAGTGAGACATCCTGAACAAACAGGCAAGGATAATACAGGGGGCGGGAAATGCACTTCGATGCACTTCAGTCTCTGTAAATGAGGCGCCGTGACCCAGGGCAGACTGGAGTAGCAGCTCTTTGCAAGAGCGGGTGGGAGCGCGGGACGAAGCGCTGCCTCGCCGGGGCGGTCGGGCGCTCCTTCACAGTGCGTTTCCGCGCCGGGATGCCCGGTCGCGGTGACGGGGCAGAGGCACCGGAGTGATGCGGGAACTCGGTAGGCAGCTTTCTCAGGCGCCGAGCCCAGGGCAGGATTTCGAAGGCGTAAACGTACTTGGGATAAGCGGCACGGCCGCAAGCGCTCCCCTTGTCGGAACGGCGTTAGGGTTAAGCTCGCGCTTAGCTTTGGGGCGCCTCGCCCCGCCGGGTGTTCGCAGGCGGCAGCTTCAAACCGGGACGACCCGGCGCGCCTTTCCCCTCCGCGCTCGCAGATCGCCGATAGCATCGGTACCGCTCCGTGGGGCAGCCCTCTCCCCGCGCCCAGCCGTCCCTCCGAGAGCCGCCGCGACGGGAAATCGGGCCCGGGAGAGGGTCGGCCACGGCAGCGCTTGCCCCACCGCCGCGAAATGGCCGCCTCCCCGCGCGTGCCCCCCGGCGGCAGGCGGCGCTGCGCGGTCGGCTGGCGGTGGGCGGAGGGGCGCCGCGATGGAGCGGAGAGCGGCCGGCGAAGAGGAGGCAGCGCCCGCGGTGAGAGGGCTGCGGCTCGCGGTGGCGAGAGGGAGCGCGCGAGGGGACTCGGCGGTGGCGGGACGCCGACCCCGCACCTTTTGCGGGAGAGCGGCCGGCAGGGAGCGCGGGGCGCAGGCGGGCCGCCGTGAGCCGGGACCCCCGCGCTGCCGTCTCCGTGGCGCGGGCTCGGTGCCCCGGCTGCCGGCCGCGCGGCTCCCCAGCTCCGCGCTGAAGGTAACCGAGCTCGGCGTTGTTCGGGGGGCTCGGGACTGCCGGGCGGAGCGTGGCAGAAGTGCCCGAGAGCGCTTCTCCCCTTCGCTCGTCCTTCTAGGGGTTTAGTTCTAGAAATGAGATTTCCCGGGCTGTCACTGGCATGGGGGTAACGCGCTCTGGCATGCGAGCACAGACGAACCCCTGCTCCAGGAGTCCGAGCTCAGCCCGCCTCCCGCCGGGTGCCGGTATCTCTCTCGAGGTCTGTTCGATATTCGGTCGGGCTGCGTATCTACGAAGTAACGCGTGTAGCCAGTGTGGTTGATCGTGGGTTTTAGTTCGGATCTCAAGCTCTGAGTACGCGTGTCAGTTACAGCGATGTTTGTTACACGTGTTTCTAAAAGTTTGGGTGTCGACATGTTCTCAGTAACAATGAATTGTAAATTGTGAAGCAGCGTGCGGTGTTGATACGCCCTCATCAGCGCTGGACCCGAACTCAGGGCTTAAGGTTTGAGGCAGGGACGAAGATTGTTACCTGTAAGACCCTCGATGCCCGTGATCCCCAGTTAAAGAACTGTGCCTTTCCCTAAGAGATGAGCTCTCCTTCCTGTGCAGCGTTGGTTCAAGAGTGACTTTTACAAGTAGGAGCTTTACAGCACATCTTTTGTTCCTGAGGCAGGTTGGCTGAGTCCATAAAAAGTGGCAGACTTCAGCTGAGGACTTATTCTTGGTGCGTCCCGCTGTGCTGAAGTTCTTTCAATAGGAGAGGCTTCTTTCGGGTCTCCTTATCCCCCACGGCAGTTTGCGTGGTGCTGGAATTCCTTGAGGATGACCTTCAGAGTGAGCACTCAGCTTTGCTCAGAGGATCACGTACCTCTTCTATTTGCTCTTCTTAAGTCTTCCCTAAAACGCTAAGTAGAGCATTTGGAAGGAAACCCATGATTGAACGAACATTCAGCACTTCCTCTCCCTTGTGAAAAAGCCAGTAGACATTCGGACTTGTTATGGGTCCTGGAAACATTTCTAGCCAAGCACAAAAGATCACATTTGGTACTGCTACAGGAAAATGTAAGGTGGGAGAAGGGATAGTATTCCTTTTTTGTTCCTCATTCTTTTTGTGAAGAAAGAAGGTTAAAAATTGGGCATGTTTGGTTTTTTTCTGGGTTACTTCTGATTGTTTAATCAGTGTCTCCGTTTCTCTGAAATCTTAAGACTTCTGCCTTCAGAAGAATATTGCCTGATTCTTTTAGGCAGTATGAATCTGAGATATTACTGCATTTGTTAGGGGATGAACAGCACTTGGCCTTGTGCCTCTGGTCTTGTGCCTACTAATACATTGTGGGAGCGGGGTGTTAGCTGTCAATAAATGTCATCTCTTAGGTCTTAATTATAAAATGGTTTTAAAACGGCATGCAGAGGAAACTTTCAGCTCAGTATGTAAATGTGGTAGGGCCTTGTGCATGAATAGCACGGTGCCCACATCTATCAGCACTGTCTCCATTAATAAAGCCCTCTTTTGTTTCTGTGGCTTCAGTTTCAAAGCCCTAAAATAGGTGCAGTTTTCAGTATGCTGGTTGGTTGTGGGGTTTTTGTTGTTTTGCCTCCTTTAGCAGTTCTGTGCTTGTAGAACAGTTGCATTTCTTCTTAGAACAAGATACAGGCAGGGCTGAAATAGCTGCTGGATGCTTTTCCCCCTTTCTTTGCTGTCATGTTTGATTTTAAGAACAATTTCAGGACAGTCTGAGGTTGCTGCTAAGTAATCTGTCCTAAGTAATCAGGCACTAAACGCAGTACTGTCTGGAAGGGAGCACTGAGTCGAGCAAATGCTGGGTAGCTTTTGATGTACTGTGGAAGCCCTCTGTAAAAAAGTTGTACTTCTGTAGCAGAAGATCTATCTAGCTTTGGAATCTAGTGCCAGAATAGCTGGTGGGAACTGCCTGTATAGTAGCTAACCTACACTAGTATCCTGCACATGCGTGTTGTCTGTTGAAGTCTGAGTACAGCTGTTATCTTGTTAACTTGCTCCTGGCGATGATTTGGTAGCTTATCTTGAGCAATTGGGAGCACAAAAGAATTGGATGCGATTGCTGCGTCCTGCCTGTGCAAGGCAGAAAGGTAGGGAAGCGTCTTGAGGCTGAACAGATGATAAAGTACGTTTTCAGTTCGTGTTATTACAGGAAGAAACA
>PPHD01008007.1:0-22289 GCA_002909625.1 Bambusicola thoracicus | reverse complement strand
AAAAATTATCTCCTGTGCTAAGAGGTACAATCCAGATTAAATCTGGCTTGTTAGTTTCTAAAATAAATTCAGTCAGCACGCAAAGATGGCATTTGAAAGTGACAGTTTTTTTTGTGATCAAGCAATGCTGAGATCTGCTGAGATCACACGTAAAATAAAATAAATTAGGAGACACAGAGAATCAGCATTGTACAATAGAAGCTACTAAGGCATGAAACACCTAAGACTGCCCCAAGGAACCCACGCAGGATGAGTAGATTAGTCCCATCTTTCACTGAGGAGGGTGAAATACCTTGAGATGCAGAAGGGAAATGCTGCTGAGCTGAGGCAGGTGTGCTGCTAAGGCAGATGGTGATTTTCAAGCAGGACAAGAATGCAGGATGAATGAGTGCTTCTACTCCTGCAGTTCTGTCTTAGGCAGTAAATAACCACCTCATCTCCCTATCAAGCTGGTGGCGATGCACTTTCGAACATAACTTCAGTACAATGCTCTGTTACCCTTTACATCCAACAACATCTATAGGGTGACCACACTAACTGCCTGATAATGCTTCTTTTCCAGAGCTGAGGTCAGTGCTTTCATGCCTTCTCACCAGCACTGCATCCATTCTCACAAGCCCTGGTTGAGAGGCCAGATAGCACTGGTTCTTAATATGATGCACCTGCTGCATCCTCTACAGCAAAGAGCTTTGCTTAAAAGGACAGAGAGGGAGAAAACAAGACGAACCACAAAACCAGCAGTTCTAATGATTTCTTGGTAGAGTTTTCAAGTGAGTGTCTTTAGCAGAAAAGTACAAAATATCCCATCCCCTTATTAATATTTAGTTATCTCCTCTTCGCTGAAAGGAACCAAACTGCTGAGAACTGAAAGAACATCCATGTGGTCAACGGAAATTCACCTTTGTTTGAAGTCTGTGAGAACTGAAAACCCTTCTGGCAGACATTAAAGGCCAGTTCTTCAGAGACGTGTGGCCCAGCGACACTGAAATCCAGAGGTGTGAAGAGAACAGATGCCTTTGGGAGTTTCTGTTTTTATCCTCAGTGGGAGCAGTGCCTGTTTCTTACCAAACCATCATTCATGTTTACATCCGTACAGTTTGCTACCAGCGCCCTGTCCTGAGCTTTTCAAGACCTAAGAGAGCTCAGAGAATATTCACCACAATGGATCGTGAATTGCTGTGAATGCTTCCTAGCTGTGCCCCAATTAAGGGTCTCAGGCAGCAAACGTGAGGCGGTCGGGCTCCTGCCTTCAAAGAGGTTGAACTGCACCCAAGTGCACATGCGGATGCTTCGTAAATCACTTGCAATGGAAATGCAACCTCAGTAAACTGAGGTTAGTGCAAAACATCACTGGCACTCAGGGTATGAATCATAGGTTTTTGAATTTCCTCCGATGAATCACTCTCCTGTGTTGTGCTTTGCTGTTGTGTTTGTCCCCAGCACCTCAGCCCAAGATGATGGAGATAGGGCAGGGTCCTCCGGCTGAGCAGGAGCCAAACACACTGCAGCACTGGATCCCATAGGAGCGGCACACGAACTTGCAACCATGGATCAAAGAGGACTCATCCACCTTGCCTTACCTTTACTGATGCATGGTAGGGAACGTTTCCTGTTGGGTGAGATGGTTATTATGGAATTCCCATTGAAAATCAGCGATTCGGCTGTGACAAAGATTTATTTTATATAATACTTATTAGAAGCTGTGCCTATTCATTTCCTCCTGATCCAAGGTAGGTCCCAGCACGAAGTAAATGACACTCCACCATCACACTCCCAACACTGCTGTGATGATATTGTTGGCAGTTGCTTTAAAGCAGTCTTCTGAGGAAGGCTCTGCGTGTCTCTCATCCAGGCCTTCTTCTGCTCTTGCAACACGTTGGAAGGTTTCCAAGAATAGCAATGTTCTTTTCTCATTTTGCTTCTCCAATAAAATTACTGAATAAAAATAGACACCAGACAGGAGGAAAATGAGAGAGAAAAAGATAGGTTAGAGCTGCTATTGCACACTATTACCTCCTTGGGAAGCCACACGGTGTTTATTCATGCTGTGCAACTGTTTTCCTTGTTCAAAAGAATTATATCACTCAGCCTCGTAAGGCAATAGAAAAAGAGGTAAATTAAATTAGCTGAAAATTGGCTACAGAGGGAAAGGCATCTTCTTGTACTGGGGGTGATGCGTAACATCCATCTCCCTGGAAGTGCAGGTAGAAAGCAGAGGCGTTAAGATTGATAATAAAATGCAGTAATAAAGCGGTACAAATGGAGCAGTTGTAAAAGTGCAATAACTTCCACAGATTTGTCAGAGAGTGCATTTGCTCAACTGGAGCCCAGGCAGTACCAGTTCTTCCCATGAAGCTCCCACCCCAAAGAAGGAGCTGCCCAACTTTTCTGGAAAATCTTTGCTATCTTTCAGCAGCCTTTGCTGTTATGAGTCAACAGAAATGCTCTTTCCTGGATACCAATTCCCTCTGATTTCTGATTAATGATTTGGGAATGAGATGAAGAAAGTAATATGTGAGTCACAGAGCTAGAAGGAATAGGATAACTAGAAACTCTGTTAAACAAAAAATGCAATTTTATTTAGAATGTGGTTTTTGAGGCCTTTTTGGAGATTTTTCAGTGAAATAACACGGGAAGGATCTCCATGTCCATCAGGGTGCCCATCACACTCTGGAAAACAGGCCATTTCTGTGTGATTCAAGCAGCGTATCCAAAAACGGAGCCACCCAAAGCTGAGCTATATTTCAGAACATGAAATTTTAGTAATTGCCTACGGTAAGAAGTGGGGTCCTGGAGTAAAGAATTGTTGGTCTCAGTTATGTCAAAGCCTGTTATTTGTGTTCCTTGCACACGGGGAGTGTACTGAAAGCTTTTCATTGAGGAGAGAGAGAAGTGATTTGGAGGTCAGATGGAAAGTAATAAAACCTTTCTGGGGACCGAATCCTCTCTGGCTGAACTCCGCTGGAAGGGCAGAACTGCATCACACCTGAATTCAGCTGGCGGGGGAATGTATGCAGATTAGAAACAAAGAACAGCTGAAAGTTGGTCTTTGTTGGCTAATAAATCTCCCTTTGTCTTATAAAAAGGGAAATGCACATAACCTGTTCAGTGTGCCATTTGTACATTAAGCCCTACTGGGAAATAATATGTGAACATGGGGAAAAGTCAGAGTCACATTTAGCTTGAAGAACGGTCCATGCATCACAGCAAGAGCACAAACGCAGCGTGAAAATGTATTTATAATTTTTGGCAAGCTGAAAGATTTCATGAGTTCATCCTCCTCGAAATAATGAAACACCATCACTCTTCCTCTCAAAGAAGAGCTGGGGAAGCTGTTTATTCTTCCCATCCCTATAACAGGATTGCAAAAGCCACTGCTCCACTCCAGTGTTTGTGACGGAGCTCTCTCAGGTCACCTCCCAGTCTGAGGTGGGATTGTCCTTATAGCTCATGCTTAAGGCAGTTTAAGGCAGACTCCCCCAAGCCCACGCTCATTCCAATGTAAAACATCTGACAACCGGAGCTCTCTGAAGAGCCTTTATGGCATTGACATGACGTGGCTCAGGAATTTGAGCACACGCAGTAAAGCTGCAGCCCAGGGCACCTCAGCTGTAGCTTAAGTGATGTGTTCAGAGCTGCACAAGAAACTGATGGTAAAAAAGAAATAAAGCCGATGTGTGAGTCACAGGAGGATGAAAAAGCAAAATTAAATAGGCTATAGCCTTGACTGCTGTCCTTTTCTGTACCTAAAAAGGTAAATATCAGGCAAAATACTGACAGTATTCTCACAAGAACAGTTACCCTAAAAATGCCCAAAGCTTTTATCAAAGCCGTATTTCTTATTCAGAAGAAGGACATCGCCAATGTGGATCCTGTTCTTTCTGCCCTCTTTGGAATAAAATTTGGTATTTCTGTCTCTGATTCCAATCACTGCATACAAAAGCTCTGTGCATTTCTATTGATATTCAGATCATTTCTACTTGAGCTTCCTTTGAATTAATATCACCCAGGAACCTTAGCAATGTCAGTCTCAATTTATGCAGGCTTAGGCTGAAAATTTTAATCTTGTCTGTCTGTTCTTGATATTATTATTTTCTTTTTCATGAAATTTGGTTGCTTTATTTTCCTTTGATGTCTTAATGCAAATGTCACACAGTACTGCCTCTGGTCTGCAACACTTGGCAGGGAAAGCAAGTTTTTCACCCTCTCAGAAGAGCTGGACACTGAGACATCCAAAGGACGATGAGGATAACCCATCCACACTGCTGTACCAAACTTGGGTTTTTCTGCCAATACCAATTCTCCATATTTTTTATGGCCTGGGCTGAAAAGGACCACGATGATCATTGAGTTCCAACCCCCTGCTATGTGCAGGGTCGCCAATCAGCAGACCGGGCTGCCCAGAGCCACGTCCAGCCTGGCCTTGAATGCCTCCAGGGATGGGGCATCCACAGCCTCCTTGGGCAACCTCTTCCAGTGCATCAGCCACGCATGTGAAGGTGCTGCCTTGAACAGTAGCACACAGGTAGGTGTGTTTTCACAGCAGCTTGACAATTCCCAAGTAGCCAAAGAGTCACGGAGTCCACCAAGCACCAGCCATGGTTCAGTGAGTCAGCAGCAAACACGATGCAACTCAAATTGGTGCAAACCTGACCTGCGGTTTCATGCAAACCCTTTTTCCCTACATGGGTTCATGCCCCCTGAATTTCACTCTCAGTTTCAGGTATGAATGAATTCAAAATCTTTAGGTAAGATGCAGTGAGAAGAAACTACCTAGTTTTGACGAGTTTCAGTACAAACCCAAGCAAAACCACAGAATTGCTCATGGTTTCCAGACTTAACCGTATATTTCATCTCATTTTTTTTGGAGTTTCATTATGAAATTTTCATGGAGTCAGAAAAAAAAAATTATGAATCTTAATGTCCCAAAGCACTTTGAATTGCTATCTATGCCCTTTTGCATTCTGAGAATAAAATGACTAAAAATACATGTTTTTTCCTAACAGCCAGCATCAAGAAGTCTGGCTGCAAAGAGACAGTTCTCTGCCTCATGTCAACATCAGTTTGCCTTAAGTGCAAATAAATTGTCTGAGTGGTCCTCCTTGGCTCCTGAACGTTGGACTTGACTTCAGTCCTTGTGTTAGACTTGTTAGCATAGCTTTGAATACATGCCTGGCAGAGAAAAACAAAGGATTCTTATAGTTAGATATCTATGGGTGCTGTGGTATTGCATAGACACGTCTGCATCTTCTATTCTTTCTACATTAAAGACTATTTCATAGTTTAAAGAGAACAGGAAAATACTAATAATCCGATGGCATTCTCTGTCACTGATTAACAGTGACTTCTTCCAGTAGAGAACAGAACTGAAATCACTTCTAAGTGAGGCCAGGAAATAAATAAAGCTCTCGTAGCTCAAATTACTATGCATGTTAATGATCGCTTCAGCCTTAAGCTTATGCAAGTCAAATAGCAGATAAATGAAAATAATGGTGAGTTGGAGGGTGCACAAATGAGAGACGTATCTTCTACTGTAGAAATTTTTTCATGAACTCTAATGCATTTTATGTGATATATAAGCAAACAAGTTTTTTGGTTGGTTTTTATTGTTAAATCTGAAGGCTGTCTCTCACCTACTGAACCAGTTCTGTCATCCAGAATATATCAGTACTAATTCTCTGGTTGAATTCCATAGAAATGATCTTTTTGAGCACAACTGAACCAAGAAACTTGACTAAGCTTGAAGATTTCATTGTAAAAGACAGCTAGCCTGCATTTCAAAGTCTTCCAGTCATGATGGACTTGCCACTTCCTTCAAGGAGTCACGCCAGTGTTTAATTAACCTCAGCCTCATGGATTTGCTTCTCATTTCTATGGAACAAACAGAGTCAGACAGACAGGAAGACAGAAAAGAGGAAAGCCCTGGGGCTTGTTCACCTCGTCTATTAACTCCCACTTCTACTGGTAAAAATCTTCATTTTCTCAACTTAAATTCACATGGACCCCAACTATCTTCATCCTTCAGTCTGATTAAAAAAGTAGAACAAAGCGCTCGGATTTCTGCAAATAAGGTCTTTTTCTAGATGCTGAATCGTTTTTTCACATGTCAGTGTAACTATTTAGCAGGAAAGGTCTGTAACGGAGGATTTTTCTCAGAACACGAAGGCTGGGAAACTGCAACTTCAAACAGTGCTTCGAGAAAAAAAAAAAAAAAAAAGCACAGCAAACAATTGAAAGTTAGAGACACCCACAAAAACATAAAAATATCCTGTACCTCTGCGGCCACTGCAAGTGTAATTAGGTANTCCTGTACCTCTGCGGCCACTGCAAGTGTAATTAGGTAGTTTCAGGATGTGTCTTGACAAGTTGATTTGTTTTGTTTTGGTTTAGCCATTTTCTGGAGGGGGTTGGCCTACGAGTAAAACTCAGATTGAAAGGAAAGTTGGTTCCACGTCTGGGCTGTGCCGTGGCCTTGATGTGTGTCCAGGGCCACATCCCTCCCCATGTCCCGCTTTCCCCTGCAGCACAGAGAAGAAAGCAGCACGCTGCCCCGGGCCAACAAACGGCCTCACCATCTGTCAGTACTGCTTGAAAGAGAAGAATCATAGAATCATAGAACCANGTTTCAGGATGTGTCTTGACAAGTTGATTTGTTTTGTTTTGGTTTAGCCATTTTCTGGAGGGGGTTGGCCTACGAGTAAAACTCAGATTGAAAGGAAAGTTGGTTCCACGTCTGGGCTGTGCCGTGGCCTTGATGTGTGTCCAGGGCCACATCCCTCCCCATGTCCCGCTTTCCCCTGCAGCACAGAGAAGAAAGCAGCACGCTGCCCCGGGCCAACAAACGGCCTCACCATCTGTCAGTACTGCTTGAAAGAGAAGAATCATAGAATCATAGAACCATAGAATCATTGCAAGGGAGTTGGACTAGATGGCCTTCAGAGGTCCCTTCCAACTCCAAGGATTCTACGATTCCATGATTAAGGTTGGAAGGACCACTAGGATCATCCGGTCCAGCCATCACCCCATGCCTGTCAACACTCTACACCACGTCACCCAGTGCCACATCTACTCTTCTCTTGAATATTTCAGTTGAGGTGGTGATTTTGCCTTAAGTTTCACAGGCCAAAAGCATAAGGGAGGAGGTTAAGAAGGGAAGAGAGGCAATGACTGCTCGGTGAGGAGTTGGTGGTGCTTGGTACGAAATTATCTGCTTGTGCTGCAAAGCAACATGTTTGAACCTAGCGCTGAGCAGGGCATGCTAATGCCTTTGGCCAGTTGCAGTATGACTGTCTTCAGCGTTTTCCTCCCCGCAGCTCATATCTTTTTACAAGAAAGATCTACCTAGTTTCTGCTGTTTTACAGACAGGAGATCTGAGGCAGGGGCTGGAGAGGTGACTAACGGCGTGTCTTTCTGAAGCTTTTGCCAGGTGCCGTGCATTTTCTACCATGATCTCAACCAGTTTGGAGATACGACATCACAGGTCGGGGCTGTGGGAAGTGCCTGACACCCGATGGCTTGGGTGTCCGATCAGCCAGGAAAGCCAGGGAATGAGGGAAGGAGTCGGGTGAGGACAGTGAGAAAGAGGAGGTGGAGGTGTAGGCTGAGAGAGAAGATGAAACAGCTTTGACACAAGCAAAGGAAACTTCAAGTTTGGAATTTCAAAAACTCGACTCAACATTTCTGTCGCAGCAGATAAACATCTATTTGCTTTATTACTGGGAATCATTTTTTTTTTTCTTCTGATTATAAATAGAAGCAGAATGTTACCTCACGTTATTTCCTCTGGGTTTTTTCGGGGATAGATACAAGTGGGTGGTAAACAGCTCACAGAGAGGTTGTTGTTGTTATTATTAGTCAATATGAAGAATAATATGAAGACGTATCAGTTATGGGGTAGCCACAAACCAAATATAGGTCATTTGCTCAGGCACATCTCTGAAGAAGGGGAGGCAGTGCAGTCCAACCACTAATCTGTAGCTGTGATTGCTGCTGCTGTGCGATGCGACCTACACTGCTACACGCATTTTTCTTGCCAAAAGACAGAGACACAACAGACCGCATAGTCTTAAAAATAGCAATGAGACATAAAAGCTTCAGTAAGCAGCTGAACAGAGTTATTGCTGCACTTGTATATATATAAAAAAAAAATTTAGCCTCAGCAAAGCCCTGTTTGTCCTGTGGTAAAAGTCAGCAATGGAAAAACGCAGTATTGGTTGCTGTACAAGCATATTACAAGACAGTTTCGTCAATGTGCAGACTAAACAGGCAATACAAAGTCTGATAGGAAGCTAAAGCACTGAGCTTGGTTTATATCATGCTGTTAAGACTCTGTCTTCCATCCTGAAGTGCATGAATTGTCCTTGCTTGCCTGAAGCACACTCAGTGTTGGGCAGCGAAGCCCATCAGTGCCAGTGCATGAAGAACAGCACCACGAGGAGAGGACAAGGATGGATGGCATGAGCAAGGACTCTGGAGGCAGTACTCCTGAGGCACCCAGAGGCATTTCTGCACGTCCAGATGGGCCCCAGGTGTGGCCCAGAGCTTCAGCAGGCAATAGCCAGTAGATAAGTGCCACGAGGTTCACTAAACCCAAGATGAAACTTAATCCCATAGAAGGGTCACGGTGCCATGGCATATTTGGGGCTTACTGTGGATGTAACCAGCCAGTACAAGGTTTAGAGTGCTTTTTTAGAGTGGCCTTCATGGTGACTCTGAGTATCGGGGTTACTCTTGCCTGAAGGAAGTGACCTGTGGCAGTCATACTGCACACTGGGACTGCTCTCCTGAGTCTCAGCCCAAAGCAGATACAATTAGTCTGGGATGGTGGATTCCCCACCATTCAAGAGTGCTGTTTCATTGAAAACAAAACCCTCTTACAGAAAAGTGGCCGTTCTGATAAAACTTTTCAGAACATTAAAAAAATAAAAAATTAATAAGCTTGAAAATATCATTTCAGCATTTGGGGAATAGAATGATTTCATTTTTCTAGAAAAATAATAAGTTGTTTTGGAAATCTTAACTTGATACTATTTTATTTATTCTATGTTTTTATTCACCTTGAAACCACGGGAAAAATTAAGCCCTTTGATCTCCATTTGCTACATTTTTGGTGGTGAAGAAAGGGACTTTTGCTTCATGACACGTTTCTACACCTCAGTGTAATAAGGATGAGATGACAGTGCACAAAGACATGGGCAGAGCGCTGTGGGATCACCAGCAGGCAAAGCAGGTGGGGTACAGGCAGAGCTGTGAAGAGCTGGAGGAGAAGTAAGGAGCTGAAGCCGTAAGTGAGGGGTTGGGTGCCTGAAAGATTCAGTCCCTGAGTGTCTGGGAATGGGGCTTCTCAATACTGCTACCACCAAATCTCATATAATAACATTATCAAATGCACTGGGACACTCTGGAAATTAAGTGTAGGGCCACCAGAAGGCTGTGAATATCCACTGTACAGCCACACATTGCACTGTTGGTGGCTGTGTTAAATCATCACAGGATGAGGCTGCCTTGTTAGCAAGAGATTGCCTTCTTTCCTACGTGATGCAACACATGGGAGTGGCAGAGAGTTGGAGGGGGGAGCTGGGTCTATGGGGTGCCTGACATGAGCCTCAAGGTGGGTAAACCAAGGATGAAAAAGTGATACAGTGGTGGTCTGGAACCAGGTAGGACATTCACATGTACAATGGGGGACTGAGGAGGAGCAGAGAGTGGGGATGAAGGCAGCGTGGTGGGGCTGCCAAGGCTGTGTGCCCTGAGCTGGCTGTAACAGCTCCTCCACACAAACAAGACATTTCTGTAGGCCGCAGAGAATTTTTTCCTCCCTTTCTATATAATGTCAAAATCTGAATATTTAGCCCAGACTACAGCTGACTGTGCAGCATAAAGGAAAGGAAACTAGACAGGCAGAAAGCAAAACGACAGCTCATGTGATGGACCCACAAATCAAAGCACATCCCAATCATAAGGAGACTGTGAGGGCTGGCGGTTCTAACCCTGGCACCCAGGAGTGGCTGGATGGCAATAAATCTGTTAGATTAATTGAAAGGAGGTAGTGGAGGAGGTGCTGTGAGTGTCTGGGTTACCACAAGAAGATAGTCCTAGAGGCTGCTCAGCCCACTCCTATGCTTTCAGCACTCCTACGGTGGAATCGGTTGCGGTAGTCATCGCTCTGAGCAAAGAGCTTCCATTAAATGCTGCGGCTCTGAAGCTGGGAGAAGATGGGTCAGTGAATCATCAGTTCATTGGAAAAGGCACTTCCGGGCCGGCCGAGTCAGTTCATGAGTTTGAGCTGAATTTTGCTGAATGCTGGCGGTGAAACCACAAAGTGCTGAAAACCTCTGGAAGCGTTGGAAGTAAGCAGGATTAGATAGTGCTATGAGCAGAGCTGAGGTGAATTGCTTTGACACCTCTGACAGGCTTGGCTCTTGCCAAAGCTTGAGGTGGGCGATAGATACATTTTTCCTCGCTCATTAACTTGGTGATGAAGATACTAATGAGTACTGCAAACGTCTGTAGATACGATCTCCCTCTCTGACTAATTCAGAGCACAGACTTGAGCAACAGTCTCCCATACTCTATAAATTATTATTAAATAATGTGCACAGATCTTAATAGCATAAGCAGAATGAAAGAGTAGGAAAATATCTGATAATAATTTCCTACAATTAACTGCAAGTTAAAATCCCCTCTGTGGGATTCATTTTAGCAGGAGAGCACCTATTAAAGAAGTGTGAATTCAGCCTGACCCGGCCCTTGCCAAAGACCAACAATCCTTTCAGTATTAGGTGGATAAGGAGAAAGCTGTAATGCTATTTTTACCCCAGAAACAGCAGCAACAATAAGAAGTAGAAAATGTGACCTATGTGTACATCAAACATTTTGGAGCAAGTAGACACAGACTCAGTACAGTGCTCTGACTCATTGCAGTGGCTAAGGACAGCAGGTGGTGACCTCTGTTAATGCTTTTATAAGTGGCTCTTGACAGTCAGACCAAATATTCATCTAGCTCAGTACACCATCTGCAGTCACAGTCATCAGATACTTTGGGAGAGAGCACAAGCAACAGACAAGATAGAGCGGTCATTCATCTGAGTTATCTGATTCCCATTTGAGGCCAATGAGATCCGTAATTTAATCGTGCAATGTATAAAACAAATGTGCTTTTCATTTACTTTTTGTTTTGAAGGACTTATTTGCCTGGAGTGACTCTTAGACTTGACTGGAGAGGGCCCAAGGGAGGGCCATGGAGGTCTTTTCAGGAAAGAGAAGGCTCAGGGTGGGCACCTCATCACAGTATTCCAGTACATAAATCTGTTCTACAAAGAGGATGGAAGCTCCTTCTACACAAGGACATGCATGGAGATGACAAGAGGCAATGAGCAGAACTTTATCAAGAGAGGCTTTCTATTGATGCACTCATCTAGATAGATTATCTAGAGGCTAGATAAGCTTTCCCACAAAAGGTAATCAAAAGGTAATCAATGGCCCTTCCAAACTGGGCTCTTCTATAATTCTAGATTCTATGATTCTAGATTCTATGATTCTCGATTCCATGATCCCACAATTCTATGATTCTATTTAAAGAACTGGATCCATCCCTGCCTCACTTCATCCATCCAGTGTTTCACAATGCTCTTTCATTCTTCCCCTTTTTGAGATGACAGTGAAGCCCAGAACCCCCTGCATCCCCTAACTCTCCCCGTACTGTCCCCTCTACAAGCTCTCCTTTTGGGCCATTCCGCTCCACCAGAGTCTTAGAGACATCTGCTACAGGACTGGTCTTCACTTCACGCTCTTTACCTTGTAACAGTGAGTGAGAAACAGGACTTTTCAGAAGGGGCGGAGTAGGTGAGGAATAGGTGATGAACACCCTGGAAGCTGCTGTCCCTCCCCAGTGACTCAGCTTTTGCTAAGGGGGCACTGGAACGTCTGGGCAGAGCCCGGATGTATGGAGGAGCAGCCTGAAGGCTCATCCAATGCAGAAGAACAAGGACAACCCAAAAGTGCTCTTCAGCATGAAACTGGCAGGGCAGCGAGACCTGGAGGGCAACTGCTGGTGTCGGCCCACTGCTGGTGGGTGAAGGAGCCGTGTGCCTGTCTGGGCTGGGAGGAAGGGGCAGGGCACGGTGTCACCGCACTTCAGTCGCGCCGTCAGGCTGCTGGTGTGGTTTTGTAGGGCTTCCTGCGAACCAGGGGACATTTGTTGTTTTGCAATTTTACAGAAACCCACAAGCGCTGCAAAGACCTAATAAACAGATAAGTGGTGAGAAAGGTTAGAGAAGTGCAACAAATCGCAGCGCGGCCATGACCGGAGCATCCGCCATCCTCCCTTTGGTCTGCGCTGAGCCACATGGAGGCATCGCCACGCGCCGGTGGAGCAGAGGGTTGCAGAGCTGCGAGAAGAGTGAGTTGGGCTTTTACCAGCACCTGTGGCAAATTCCTCACAGAGGCCCTCCCACAAGGCAGCGTACGCCTGTCCATGACAGCGCAGACGGAGCAGGAGGAGGGAGGTGGTGGTGTCATTTGTTCCCCTGGGGCTCATTATTTTATTTTTGAAAATAATGCTTTAGATATCTTTTTTTTTTTTTTTTTTTTTTTCTTCTATTTTCACAGAGGACATTCAGTGGAAATTATTACAGCAGCACCATAGGAAAGTGCCAGGCAGGCTCTGCTTGCTCGCTGAGCTCATCCTGATCTGTCTGCCCAAAGGAAGAAGAGAGCTGAGGTTGAGAGGAGACGCTCGGGTGGTTCAGGCAACAGGATGGCAGGCACGGCAGGAAGGTGATGCTTTTGGCTCTGGCAGTTGCATGCACTGAACTGGACATCTAATGCCTCTGTGCTTGGGTTCTGACACACAAAATGGAAATAGTCAGGAGTGAGGTCTGTTGTGCTGCCCCTTCTGCTTGACGGATTCCAGCAGGAAGAATTTTCCATCAGATTCCTTTTTGAGATGAAAAATTTAATGTAGGAAGAAGAAAGAGTATGAAAACATTTCAAATACAGAGTGGCAGTGAGTAGCTCTTCTTTTGCATTCCTTCCCCATGCCCGTGTGCCCCTGGAGAATGCCCATTAGTGGCTGTGCTATTTTGCAGTTATACAAGCAAGGATATAAGGACAGCCTTCTCCCATAAGTGTTCTTCTAAGAAGAAAGAAAGAAAGTTATAAAATCAACTGTAATAGGTGATCTATGAACCAAATCATCCTTCTTCCCCCAACCACAGCACCGCACAATGGGTTTTCACTTTCTCCCAGTGGCCTTGAAAACATCCTCAGCCTGAGGAGCAGACTGTTTCGAGCTAACATTTCTGTACCTGAGCCTATAAGCCAGGCTGCAGCCCTCACAAGAGAATATACGTCTCTATAATTACTGTTATACCTTTTTATAGACTGATGGGTAAGAAGCATTAAAACACTGTCATGTCTCTTACTCTACAGCATACCAACCAGCTCTTGAAAGGACAATGACATGAGAAATAGACTCATGTCTCTTACAAGGATTAACTACGCAACCTTCAACTTAAATTAAAAACAGCACCAGTGTCATGTATTGCTGTACATTGAGCTAGTACCAGTTTAAGCAGTGGAATAAGAGCTGCCAGGTGTGAAAAATGGCCAGAAAGGATCACATATGGACAAAAGCTCTAGGTTTCCTGCTTTTTAAGTTCAACTTGTTAAAATTTGTACTGATTTACTGAGTACCTTCAGCCCCATTAGGAGACAAAGGGAATGTCCTGCAGAAGAAAGAAGCCCCCAGACCTCTTGCACTGGCCACGTGGGAATGGAGCGGCCTCAGATTCAGGTGAATTCAGGTGGTCAGTTTGGTTGAAGTGAGTGGTCTCCATCTGGCTTGGACCTAAAGAGACTGTAGACTTCAGGTTGCCAACAGCATCAAAACATAAAGCAAGGAAAGAGTCTACCAAGGAGATGCCCAGAGAGGTTGTGGATGCCCCATCCCTAGAGGCATTCAAGGTCAGGTAGGATGCCTAGGCAGTGTGATCTGATACCTGATTTAGTGCTTGGCAACCCTGCTCGTAGCAGTGGTTGGAACTTGATGATCTTTGAGTTCCCTTCCAAGCCATTCCATTCTATGCTTCTGTGTCATAGGGTGATGCCCAGACTGCACTCCTGGCTGCAGGGATCTTTCTGTATGTGCTTTGCAGTGACACAACGCTGCAGTAACTCCACCGAAGTGCACTGGGGTCGTTGTAGGGAGGAATTTTCCTTTCTGATGAGGTCCATCTGGCAACATACACACAGGTGGGCAAACACAGCACAGACTTCGGGGCCTTGGTGCCAACTCGCAATACTGCTAAGACATGAAGCTTTTGTAAGATGGGGGGGTGGGTGGAATTTTCTTTGAAGACGGTTTGCTTTCTGAGCTTTATTTTTTTTTCCAGGAAGAGATAGATGAATCTCAGAACTGATGCGCTCCAAAGTCTTAAATGTGGGCACTGCATATTAGCTGCTCATGATGTTCTTCCTTATATAGGCCTTTCAGAAACTAGGTCAGAGGATTAACGTGAGTGCTGGTTGCTAAAAATCCTCTGTGACAGTCTGCCTCCCCTTATTATTTCTCGCCTTGCCCATGCAGAGCCCAGGAAACACTGCACTGCGAGCAGCAACAGTACTAACAGGAGCCTTCTGCATAGTGTTTGCGCTCAAACACAAAGCTCCATTCAGTACTCCTCCTCTTAGAAGCTGTTGTTAACGCCGAAGGATCGCTCACAATACTTTTTGCTGACGGGTTATTTCTTGCCATGCTGCTTACAGAAATGACACCTTGCTGGGACACACACATATATATATGTATATAATGCACCTACCCACACATATTCACACATGCAGATCACCAGTAGAAAACCTTAAAACTATAATTATACACCTATTTGACTCAAATATAAGTGATTTCCTAGCAGGAATGACACCTGCCATGATAATAGATTCATGTTATATATATATTCTTAATCTGACTCCTAATCTGCAGGCACATGAATACTGATCTCAACACTCTGCTGACACGGAGTAAGACCCAGCACAGTTTTAAATCCCTAGACAGTCACTTAGCAAAGTGCTCTTAGTTCCAAAAATGTCAAATGCACAGCAGCCCCCGCCAAAATCTGCTGTACCTTCAATGTTTTGGAAATGTGATCCCCAGGGAGGGAGCAGAGCCCTAGCAATAGGCTCTGCAGATGATCACACGGCCTTCCACTGGAAACCAACGTCCTGGCTTCAGTTGGGATGGAGCAGCTGAGGTTTCTTTGGCCAATAGTATACATGATGCTCAGTTCTCTTTGCTACGGAAGCCTTAGACTTCATTACGTGTTCAGTTTGGTTTTCATTTGGAATCAAACCACTTTTTAACCATTCTTTATCATAGAACCATAGAATAGTTTGAGTTGGAAGGGACCTTGAAAAGGCATCTAGCCCACCTGCCCTGCAGTGAACCAGGATATCAGTTACCCTTACTGCTATTTCTTCCCCAGATCCATGGTCAAATAAGGATTACTCATGATGTACCCACTCTGAATTCAGGCATTAACTGTTCTAACAGCTGAGCACACCCATGCATTGCTCCGTGCTACCTCCATAGTGACCATTAGTTGCAGCTGCGTTTGCTTTTCTTGCCTTCATAATAGAGCCAGTGGGATATCATCATTTTTACTGCCTGCCATTGAAGTAAAACGTCAGTCTCTTGTCTCAGAGATGCCATAGGTCTCCATCTTTGCCGCACTGTGAGGTTTCCTGGGCAGCTACAGAGGTAACACGATCAGGTGGTGTTTATTCAGAGCTCAGCCGTGATGAAGATAACAGACTCCTCCAGAACTGAGCGTGTTGCCAAAGCCTCCCAAATCCTTGCTTTATCGGGATGGAAAGTTGGATGAGAATTGCCAAACCAGAGCAGGGAGAGAAGCTCTAAAAGAACGGACTGTTAAATCCTTCCCCAGGAGAAGCAAAATTTAAGGAGCATTCAACAAAACCAGAGTTACAATCGTTGTTCCTTTGGTTCGTCCTTTCTTTTTCTGTAGCGTACTTTGAAGCATATACATAAGTGAATGAAGTGATTGCTACAGAAATCAGAATTCCTGCTCATAAACGCGTTATAATGACAATAAAAGCCATAACAGTAAAAAACAAATGTGCTTTTATCACACACTAACAGCTGAGTGGAAGGAAGTATCCATCAAAACGTCACTATTTCAGAGCGCTGGTGATTTCTGCTTGCTATAACTGCTGAGCTCCTGCATTGCACACCGGCAGGAACAAAAGCACGCTGGTGGTTGCTGCCTTTATAAGCTGCAAGAAGAAATGCTGAGATTTCTGCCGAGCTGATGGTGTTATCCCTGATGGGGTTTGTGCCTGGTGTGCAAAGCCAATGAGCACCCAAGGTCGGAATCCACACTAAGTTCTTTATTTCAGTTCTGCAGAGTTAAGCCCTTGGTGACCCCTCACAAAGCAAGCAGACAGGTTATTTAGACAGCTGTTCACAAAACTCTGCCCCTTTACAGTTTCTTCTTGGTTACTTCAGTTCATCTTTGTTGTACATGCGTGTTGTGGGCTTGGAGATTCTAGTTTTGGGAGGGGAGACCTGCTGTCTTGTTATAATCCTATTTCCATGCTCATGGGTGTGGGTTTCCATATGCAGTTATCCCTCCTAAAGGTCACTTACAGGACACTTCCCCTTCTGTTCTTGGGGATACCAGCACATTGTCACATCTGGCATACTTGTGGCTAAATTGTTTTTCACTTCATTTGCATATTTCTGACCAACTATTTCTACTTTCCTCTTTGATGGACCACGGTAGCACTTTGTGGTCTTTATACTCATGGCACTCAGCTGAACACATCCAAGCCTTACAAGGGTTATATGTATCCCTCCCAACCTAAGGTTGGGTTGGAAGGACCTTAAAGATCATCAAGCTCCAACCCCTGATGTGGGCTGGCTGCCCCTCAACAACTCAGGCTGCCCAGGGCCCCATCCATGGCTTTGGGCACCTCCAAGGATGGGGCACCCACAGTTCTCTGCACCGGGGCCTCACCACCTCTGAGTAAAGGATTTCACCCTAACATCTGACCTGAATCTCCCCTCTTGTAGTTTAAAACCATTTCCCCTTGTCCCAGTTGGACTCTATGATTCTTATGGGTCCCTTCCAACTCAAGATATTCTATATTCTATATGTATATGTGCATGTTGTTCATGTACACACACGCTGCAGTGAACAGTGAATACACACTAGTGGGAATGTACTTGTGGGCAAATGCATATACAGACAGTTAATTTCTATGGACATATAGATACACATGGACACACATATATATATATATATTGCACATGTATATACATACCAGGTGATGAAACAGCTGCCTCAAGACTGAAGCAGGGGATGGTGCCCAGCTACAGAATGCTGACCCAGCAGCCCAAGGGCCCTGACAAACCCCTACAGCCTATGCAAGGCAAACAGGAAAGCAAGCAAGTGAAAGGGACGGCACCCTGCGGCACTGCAGTGTGGGGTGGTGCTCAAGTGACCAGCGATGTGTCATCTCAAGTGACTTTTTACATCCTCTGGCATCTGGGGTTTTACCAGGGAGTTTCCTGCCTGAATTCTTGCACTGATGGCAGTTGTAGGGCTGCAGAGCTAAAGGGCAGACACATACAGACACGCTGTGATTGCTTGGAAGCACCTTTTGGAAGCACACATGAAATTGGGGTATTCTCTCTTGGGAATCCCAGTATGTCCATGACTGGGATATCCTCACACACCTCTGGGCCAACGGGTGAGTGCCAAAACACAAGGATGCCACTCCCCACGGTTAGGGATACGCATAGCTTATACTCAAAACATCAGAACTGACATCTTGGGGGTTGAAATGCATTTTCACTATTTATAGAGAATCACAGAATCACGTCATAAGGGCTGGAAAAGGCCTCTAAGGTCATCCATTCCAACCATCAGGCCATCCCCACCATGCCCACCACCCATGGCACCGCGCATTCGCTACAGAAAAGTCAACTGGTTCAGGTTACACACATACCCAGAATAGGATTGGGATTTTTTCAGTTTATCTCAGCCAGTTGCGCTCTGTGGATCTGTCATAATGGGCTAGAAACTACTCTGTGGGGGCTTCAAAATTTCCCTTCAAAACCTTTTTTTTTTCTAGGGAAGATAACGTTTTTTGGCTAAATGCCCTCTTCGCAATCAGCATCCTGTTTGCACTGAAACCTGCAATCTCTTATAAAATAAAAAAAAGTCCCAGCCCTTCCCAAAGCCCGGCGCTGTGCAGCGGGTTTGATGAAGAAGTGGAAATGATGCTCGGGAATACATCTGGATGATTCTGCTCTCTAGTGACACGGGCAGGAATCGTTCCTTCCACTCGGACCGAACACATTGCTTCTCTCTCTCTCTGCCAGATGCAGAAATAGAAGGGCAAGGCAGCCAGTAAAGTAAAAGTAAAGAGGCAGGGGAAGGGCGGGGAGGAAGCGAGCACTTTCGGTCTTAAAGCAGTTTCACTTTAAGCAGTGGACAAAATCTGGGGTTAGCCGCTGTCTGTAACCCCTTCCGCACCACCTCAGGCCATGGGAGATGCAGAAGTGCCAGCGGAAGGGATGGTCTGCACTGGAACCACCCCTGCGCTGTGCCTTTTTTTTTCCTGTCTGTCTGTCTTGCTCTCTCTTTCCTCTTCACAGCATGTAATTTACAGTAAAGACACAGGAAGCTGAATGATTTCCTCTGAGGAAAGTACCTGATAAAGAGGTGAACAAGTAAAATCACCGGGCTCTCAGCCTTCATCCTTACCCATACGTTCCCAATGGTTCCAGCCCCTGAAGGCACAGCAAGGGTGAATCCTTCCCCGCTGCAATGGAAGCACAGGTGGCTTGAATTTGGGAACAGCAGCAGCAATTAGCAATGCTGCGTGTCATATCCAACCCATTCACACACTGCATTATCCTCAATATCACCCCAAAAGGGCACGTGTGAAAAACTCCTCAGGTGCCATCTCAGTATGACCACAAGCTCCCCATGCTTTAAAGGGGATGGCAGTGAAGTGTGTACGTATCTCAGTGTAGGAGTGGGAGGGATGAAAGATAGACATTGCGCTTGGGTAGAACACCAGCTTGTCTGCTTATCTGCCATGGACCAACTTCCTCTCTCTTTCTTTTCCAACTCCTCCTAGCTGCAGAAAACCTTCCTTTAAACGGAGGTGTTGCAAGGCTTGCAGGTGGTTTCATTTTCCTGCTCCGTGGGGATGTCATTCCTACTGCAGAATGAAATAGGCCTGATTCATCCTGCAGGAGGAACGCGGTCGATACCAGCCCAGATGGAGACCTGTGGAAATCCCTCGCCCACTGAAGTGAAACCCACCTCAATGTACCATCCCCAGCTTCGCACTGCTGCTCCTGAAGCTGCAGGATGGAGCCTGGGAGAGTCTGTGAGCATCTGCAGATGACCCAGAAAGCCAGAGCTCTTCTTGTGTTGTCTTTTATTTGTTTCTCTCTAACCTAAACTGACATCTTCACCACAGAGAGGTCGTGTTATTCTCTAGATGGAAGGTCTGATAAAGACGTGTTTGTTACAGTGAGGCTGATCAGCCTTCCAAGAACAAACATCACACGTGCAGCTCCTGCTGATATTTGCTTGCAGTCTCCCAGGGACAACCGCTCCTTGTTTATCAGAGCAAACAGGCGTAGCGCCCACAGAAAGCTGTGATGGCTCTGTGTGCTGAGATTTCTTCACCTGGAGAGGCTGCTGGGGAAATACCCAAGAAGGAGGCACACGAACAAAGAGAGTCAGGTTTCTGAGCAGACTATTTCAAAGAAAATGATACGGAAATCCTGAAGAGAGGATACACCTGACTGCTAGTTTTACACGCCGCTCAAGCCCTGCTTACACACAAATTCTCTTGAAGCAAAGCAACTGAAAGTTCTGATTTCAAATGAAGTGACTCCCTGTATGAGAAAGATGGAAAACAGAAGCTGCCTTTTGCTACAGGTCACTAACGAGGTTTGAGCTGCTTGCTCGTTAATGCAGGCTCAGAGAAGACGGTTTTGTGGTTGTGTTTAGTTCAGCAACCGATGAAATGCATTCCTTTGATTAATGAATCAGAGCAGAGTCAGAAGGGGAGCTAAGGGAGCTGCACCTGGAGGTGGTGCACCTGAAGAGCATCTCTTCCAAATGTGAGGCCTTGCTAGGGCCACAGTCTGAGAAGAGGTTTCTGCAGAGCTGGGCATGCACACTGAGTGAAGGAGCGTGGTTCAATCCAATGGGGGTTGGAAAAGTTGCTTTGCCACATGCACATCTCAAAACTACCCCTTATGGGTAACCCATGAATCCTGTTCCCTTCCCAAAATATCTCCTTTGGTACCTCTGAGCCCTGGGATCTCTCTGCATGAGCTTCTGGAACCTGTTCCCCTCCTGTCCTCTTAGCGCTCCCGCATGGAAGTGATGGGGAAGCATTCACCCTAGTGCTACAGTGGTTTACCAGGTGGGCATTTGGAGCACCCTTGGCAGGTCTATAAATGGATTTCAAACCTGAATGCGTTTTTAAGCCATTCTTACAGGTGATGATCAGGAAGAGAGGGGAGAGAAAGAGCAGACAGCAAACAACCCATACAACAGGCCATGGGGGAGCCCTCTGGTACTGAACCAAGTTCGTGTCAGTTCAGACGGGTGTTTTGGTATGAGTTACTTTAAAGGTTTGCCAGTTTCTCTCTCTTGGTAGTAATCATGAAAAATACCAAACAGGGCATCTGTCAGTGAGTAATTACAGGAAATACCATCGTTCTTCTGTGCAGCGTGCACACGTCATTTCTGGAGCAAGGTGCAAATCCGAGCCTGTTTCCAGCAGTCCTGTTGGGATCTGCCAAGCACCAACCAGGACATCACAGCCAGACACACTCAGCTTTGTGATAATGCTAGAAGGGAGGAAATTGCTTTGTAAATGTCAACTCTTCCTCTGAACGTCTGCAAACAGACTGCAAAAGCTTTCAAGTCTCAGTTATATAAATTTAGTGCAATCTCCTAATAACACAAAGAACATCTCGAGAGCAGAGCATGTTTCTTCATTACTGGACTTGCTCTCTTTTATGGTGCTAACCATTTGCCCTTACAAACAGCAAAGAAGAGCTGTTAAATCCTGAGAATGAATTGAATACGGCGCAGCAGATCAGACCCTTTGCAGTGCTCTGGAAGGTCACAGGAGATCCGTGTCTCCTGTGCAGAACAAACAGTATTCACTAGACGACAGTCAAGGATGGCGATGTCTGGACCTGGATGGCTGCAGGATTCACAAGCACTGCTAAACAAAGCAGCACAGACCAGGACAGACAGACAGTGTGTGCCATCTGCTGGCAGCCAACCACAGCCGTGTGCTTATGCTGGGGGAGGAGAGTGCCAAGAGATTCTGGCGTAGGAACCATGTGATAAGAAGACCCCCAATGCTTCACTGAGTCTGTGAGGGCCTTCCCCTGCTTCCCCAGCTGGGCATTATCCTTTCTCAGACAGTAAAGCCCAACACGGAGTGCACACCCTCTAGGTGTGGACAAGAAGGCCCAGGAACACAGCCATTCCCAAAGGCTAACGCTCAGCTGATGCTTTCAAATGGAAGGGTTGCCTGTATCCATGCATATAGGAAGAAGAGAAATTAGGAAGAAAGAACCCCATGGTGAAGTGATTCCTTCCCTGTTGAGGATTCCTTCCCTCTTGAGAAAGTGCTATTCTCGTGCACACATATTTTATACCGTGTGAAAACAGCAATATCTGAGCTTACCTTGCAGCTGGCAAGGAAGGGGCCGAAACATTTGCTCTGTTTGAGGAGCACAACCTTGAAGCAAGGCAGAGAGACTGGATTAAAACAAAAGATCTTTTATTGTCTTCAACTGAAGAGCATGATACAGAGGAGCTACACATAGGTTTCTTTCATACAAAAAGAGAGCCCTTTATTTACACAAGTGTTCAAAGTCACCAATGGTACCTAACAACAACTCTGTGCTTCTCTTGTTTTCTTTTGTTAGTTACTCCCACCTAGATGGAGCAAGCGTTGGTCAGTAACACTGAGAAAAATGTATAAGAGCTTTTGGGCAGGAAAAAGAAAAGAAATGTGTTCTAGAAGAAATCAAATCCATAAGGACCTTCCTCTGCAAGAAACCCAGCAGAATTCTTACCGCTAACCACTATCAAAAGGAACAGTTTTCAGTACGGGCTCAGCAGCCTGATCATTTTCAGCCTTTTACTTCCCCATGTAAGTACAGATACCCCGGACATGCACCAACTCAACAAGTATGAAGAAAAAAAAAAAA
>PPHD01008006.1:0-22291 GCA_002909625.1 Bambusicola thoracicus | reverse complement strand
ATTAAAAAAGTCAAGAAAATGCCATTTTGAAAGTGTGATTACAAGTAAATTCTAAGAAATGAGCTTTCCAGGAGCTCAGCCAATCTTACAGTTCTCTGTCTTCCCTGACTAATCAGAAAAGGGAAGTTTAGCTTCTTGCCTCCCAGAAGATTTATTTGCTGAAAAACTGATGATGTGCATGAACTCTGACAGCATTGTGTACTCCACCTCTTGTCCTGTGAGCTTAAATGTGTCTGTGGACTAAAAACTTACTTGTGAATAAAAAAGCTCCCTTTAACTGTCCGCTGCCTACCAGAACTGTACAAGAGGATGTGCCAGTCCTTTATGGCAACAACTTTGTCATGCCCATGTATCTTGTGATATAAAGATATAACAGGATCATTTAAGAGAGATGTCATTTTTGGAAGCTTGAATATCAGGCTGGGAAAAGAGGCAGTAACTAAGATCTTTCACGCTGAAGATTGTGGAGAACAGAAAGTGTGTTTGCAAAGCTGGAGGTGTTCTCTCCAACTAAATGTCTGAACTCATGATGAAATCAGTGATGCATTTAAGAGTGTGCAACAGTGTGGCTGAATGAAGTTGTCTGGGAAGTAAGATAACACTGATGTTGTGCATGGTTTGAGGGAATATTGGAAAATAGAAATGGAAACAGCTTTTTTTTTTTTCTATGAAGATTTTAATTAAATTGTTAAATAGAAAGAGGTAATAAATTAATTGTGCAGACAAAAGGGGTAATACACCAGGATGTATAGAATTCATACATTTATATGGCATGGGGAAAAAACTTTCCCAAGAAGATGAAGAATTTGATTCTTAATAGAATTAAATTGCATACTGATCCAAGCCAAGATAGGAGCAGATTTGGAAATCCGTAATTTCAATATTCACAGAATAGATTCTTCTCCATTAATTCAGTTGCGGATGTTAAATCTTCTTTGGATCCTTACTGTAAGTGGAATGAAAGAATATTTAGCTTTCAGAGCACTCTGAACAAACAGTAGAACCTCTAAATTATATAAAAGATAAATCACATTTTATCTAAAAACTGAGATCGTTTTGTAGCTGATGATATCCTGCACATAGCAGGGGGGTTGAAATTAGATGATCTTTATGATCCTTCTCAATGCAAGCCATTCTATGATTCTATTCTACTCTATGATACATAAAAGTGGTGTGGGGATTTTTCTTGTTTTTCTTTCCTTCTACAGCTACAATTGACAGAAATAGATACTACACAGGCAATGCTGCTGTTCAGGTTTGGGTATACAACTAAATTACTGCATTTCTCCGTGTGGATGTTCTTAGCCCATGACAAACGGAAGGTCATGAGCTTGCTGAGCTTTCCTTCAGCTAATGAGGCCAAGCTGCATTACTGAACATACAGTTTGCTGTCGGCTATAGAAATGCACAGTGACATTTCTTTATCCCAGCTGACACATAATAATGTGACAGCCTATGGCAACTGAATTGTATAGTTGTGGCTCTAGTTATTAATTAGATGGGACTGAAAAGAATGTGTTTCAGGTGGATAAGTTCCATGGATCCTGGCCATGGAAATACTGCCTCTCTCCTTGCTTTAGGGCTGAGTGACTTGGTTCACCGTGAGTCTTTCTTGCCCTCAGAACTGTTTGATTAAAAACTGCATCTTTTTCAGAAGAGCAATGTAATTAAATTCTACATTATGATTTATTCTCATTCTACTGTGCTAGTGACCCTATAAGTAATTTTAAAGTGATTATACCCTTAATGTTGCATACTTTGGAACAGTGTGTATCTGAAAGACAAGGCAAATTGTGGAATCTGGAAATCACTGAGCTAACGATTTGCTCTGAGCATGGCCCCATCTTCTTCTGTGAATAAATGGTATCAGTGTGGCACTGATCCATAAGGTCAAAAGCAAGGCAGGAAATAATGTCTCCTGTAGACATCATTTCCTCACTGTTTTCCCAAAAGACAAGCAAAGAGGAAGATAGAACCCCTATTGATTTGACAGTTGGTTTTTTTGGGTTTCTTTTTTTTTTTTTTTTTTTTTCTTTTTTTTTCTTTTTAAATCTCTGCCATTTTCAATGTTCTCAGACCTACCAGAAGTAAAGGTGGCTTGGAACCCAGAAGCTGTATCAGCACCATCTGTGACAAACTCTATGAGCATAAGATTGCTAGAAGAAACTATATCAGTGGGTATCTGTGATCCACAGGTTTTGTCCATTAAAACTGTAGAATACTTGCTGGATCCATCGTAAACTTTAACGTAATCACCCTGACAGCCTCTGGTTGTCCTCAGATCAAAGGCACGAAAGTGCAGAGTAATCTGGAAGGCGATCAAAAACAAGCCTTTCATACACACATATGTGACTTCTTTGTTCGAATATCCTCGAAATGAGACAGAATCCAAGCTGTGGCCAAACCCAAACTGGAACTCATTGCCCCTACTTGCCTCTCATCCCCTGAAGATGCAGGATTCAGATCTAATGAGCCTGCGACTGAATGCTCCCATGCTCAGACTGCTTTGTCTTGATTTTGCAAACCTGAAGCCCAATGCATGGAGGTTTTCCAAAATCACAACTCTGCAGTTGTTTTTCCCATACCTGGCTTAAGGACATGAAAAGTAGAGACTAGTTTGAAATCTCTCTCATGAAAAAAAAATGTTATATGGCAACTGGTATGCAGAAAAGAAAAAGCAAAATGCTTTACAAGGAAAGACATTAGTTCAGGCATATATCAAGACCATTATTAACTTAAGATTACCTTTCTGGATCGAGTTCGGATAAGCCAGACACAGTTGGTGTTATCTGGATAGTTTCTTGGGTAGTTGGCAGATTTCAGTGACCCAAACGCTGCATCAATAATAGTGCTGCAGCGACCTGAGGGAGAAACATTTATCTCAGTGCCAGACTTGCAGAAACTTCCACTCATTTAAAATTACAGTGTCTTCAAAATGTAAAGGTCATGATTTTCTGATATGGCAGCATTCATTTCAAGGTATCGGTACATCTTGATTAATACAAAAAAATCATGTCCTAATTTTCATCTAATGCATAAGCATCTGTATCAGAATGAAGTCATGTGGAAAAAAATAAGTAATTTTTATTGATGAGCTCCACAGTGTAGCAAGGGATCTCAGGATGAAGTATTCTTTCTGCACCTCTTTAAAGAATGTCAGAGGCTTCATTTTGCTGTCTCAGATCACATGGTCTTCCACTGGAATGAGGAAGTAATGTGGTGTTACAAGAATCAAGAAAACTTTGGTGCCTCCACAATACTTGAGTTCTAAACTTAGGAGGAGGACTTGGGCTTGCCTCCGTGCAAGGGATAGTATTCATTCGCTGTGTTTACATTTCTCTGATTGTATAGGAGAATTTCTTCAAGCAGAAGTTAAAATTAAGGAGTGGAAAATACACATTTAGAATGACAACTTAAATATTTGAAAACTATTAGGCTAAAAGCTGCACAAGATATGAAACTGTTTCAATTCAGGGGAGCTACAGCTTTTTACGTTTGACTTGGGTCTTAAATACAAACTGCAGTGAAGGAAAGTGATGTCTGACTTTCTGTGGGGTTAATAGCTGTCCCTTGAGCCCTAACAAACCCAACGACTCCACGAAGCTTACAACATGATATGCAGTTAAGTCAGTGCTACAACACTGAAACAGTGAATGTGTTTGATTTATTTTTGAGGTAGAAAATAGTATCTCACTAATCACTGTATTCCTCCACCTTGACCTTTGCATTCTCTCCCAGAGCGACCATATGGGTACCATGAATTTAGAGAGTAATCTCATAGTATTTGATGATAAGCTGCTGCCACTGCAGATTTCTCGTACATGTCCATCAAGGAGCTGAGTATCCTCAGGTGAAAGGACAGCTTTGAGGAACTTACTGCAATTGTAAAGCCTATTGATTTTGGCCACATCCAAGTTGCTCAGCCCCAGCCTCTGTCCAATATGTACTGACCCATCAGGAACCGGTATAATTGTTGCTTTTCCAGTGGTATTAGTGAATGTGTGTCTGCAAAAACAAAACAAAACAAACAAACAAAAACCCATGAAAAATTTTGTTCTTGGAGCAAAACCGCATTTTTCAGGATTTAATAGCACAATCTATATCCTTTAAAGGGAAAACAGCAATTGTATGAATCAGAGGAAAAAGACAGTTCTCCCTCACACACCTGTCTGTGACTGATGACTAGCAGGCAGTCTTCTTAGCTATCTAACCCTTTTTTCTTTTTCAAATGGCTAAGGGAGCTTCTGAAGCCTCTACCTTGGCTGCTGCTGTGGCTCTAACTGGCATTCAATTAGGTTTGATTAAGATGTCCATCAGTAAGCTGATGCCTTTCTTTACCCTCACGTTCAGCTGTGAATGACTCCATAAAGAAAACTAAAGAATAATGACTTAATCTTGAGGAATGGCAGGACTGAATTGACTTGCAGTGTTCTACTAGCTGGGAGAGTGTTATAAGAGTTCTAATGCAAGATTTGAGTTCCTACAAAAACAGTACTGCTACTTACGGGCCATAGTGCATTACTGAAGAATAGTCATAGGGGAGACCTAGATTGTTGGAGTTTTCAAATTTCTTGAAGTCTGGTCTGTCAGCTGTAATATAAGACACTGTATTAGTGTACACTTATTCACTCACTTCAGGGAACAAGGAAGTGCTGGGAATAGGATGATATATCTACTCCGCTTCCTATATAGAGGAAGTCGAAAGTACTTACCTGGGCTGATGTACTCCCACATGATCTTTACATATCTATCCCTGTCACTTCGAGAATGTTCATGCAAAAACCCCAGAGCGTGGTCCAGTTCGTGCTGAATAATTCCTTTCCACATGCAGCCTCCTTTCATCACAGATACCGTCTGTCCACCTCCTACTTTTCCATAGTTGGACCAGCATCTGAGATTGAATATCAGCAGAAGACTTACAGGATTTTTATTGTCAGACAGGCAGAAGGACAGTACAGAGCACTTCACTTTGCATGAACCTTGTCTCATGTGATATGGGAGTGGAAGGATTGCATTCTGCCCCCTGGGAAAGTGTCTACAAAAAGGCAAAACTGGCCATGATGTAGAAAATGTCAACTATTTATGGTCATCGCTAAGGCCTCCTGGAAGACTTTCATTAGCAAAGAAGCTCCTGCATGCTAGCTTTCTGTACATAGTGATTTTAACAGCCTAGATAAAAAACATTTTTATCCAAATGATTGAATCCTGTATCAGAACTGAAGATATGAATAGCACTTTAAAGCTGGCATATGCTGAACAGTCCTCTCACAGGATGAAATTCTGACCCTAACAATCAACTCTGATTCAGAGAATTCTCGTAAGTCGAAACTGATCTTGTCTGTGTAGATAAGGACTACTGTTATAACCTGTTACATATTCTGCTGAAGTATATGTTTTCTGTGTGGTGTAATATGTATATACAACATAAAATAAGATACGCTCTCCACCTTAAGGCTTTATATATACATATACATATATATATATATATAAAATCAGTCACTTCTGAGTCACTGATGTAACAGTTGTGTCCTTGAACTTACAGGATACCTTGCACTGTTAAAAAACAAAGTTTCTTCTGCTAAATCCACACGTTTTTCCTCTTTAATGTCACACAAGATGTGAATAATGAGGAATCAGAAAGCTTTGTAGAAATAACTTGCTCATTTATCTTTCAACTCACCCATCAGCAGATCTAATGATGAGGTAGTCACGTTCTGTCTTGCGCTTCACAAAATTAATACAAGTCAGTGTTTCAAACTCTGCCATGGCTTCATGAATCCCTTTTACGTGGTTCTCCTCTGGAGAAGAAAGGGTTAATTTGGGGGGGGTCACTCAACAATAACAAGTGCCATTAAAATATCATGGGTGCACAAAAACAGGGAAGATGAGGGACATAAGCATTAGACTAGACTCTTTCTTGCTTCTTGCTCGGTAATTTATTTCCTTTAAGATGTTAGTCTGGCATGAGATTCTCCTTATGTAGATTAGGGTCAAAAAGGATTCAAGTGGAAACATCTTATTCTTAACTTCTTGGTTTAAATTGAAGCAGTGATTGTTGTTATAACTTCTGATTGTTCATTTGGAGGCAGATGTAGGAAGATATTTTGCTAATAAATTTAGGCCATTCAAACCATGTTGCAAAGATCATGAATCTTATAAACGCAGGTGTTCTGGAGGTACTATTAGAGAATGTGATCAATGTTGTCTCTGAGAGACTGTACTCAAAACATTATGGGTGCCAACTGCTCAAGGAAATTTGATCTGTTGATTTTTTGTATTTACAATTAATCTGTACTTGCATAGCAGAAATAAATCCTTATCATAGATTTCATTGACTCTTTGTGTGTCCTCTGGAAGTAGGTTTCTATCTGAAGTTTATTGGATAAAATCCATTAAGGAAAAGGAAAGGAAAAGGGAAGAAAGCAATGAAATTTATACCCACCATATGTAGGATCCAAGACATAGGGAATACGAACAATCCCATCCCTGGACTGAGGCCAATAGCAATTGCGACAGTTGATGGCACTGCGGCTCCTTCGAGGGACTATGTCACCTTCTTGCAAGTACCGAGAGCTGTCTGTGGTGAGAAAGAAGGGATGGAAATACCTGAGCCATAGATGGCTGTGAGCAGACTGGGGCATATTTGGGAAGGTGTCATTCTACTTGTTCTCCTTCGTATTTTTCCCCAAGCATCTGCTCCTGCTCAGCATAGGAAGTGACTGGACTATTTAGCTAGATGGACATTATCTGCTTCCCTACCTTTGCTATACTGTACTTAGCTAAGAGGACAGGTGGGAAGCCCCAGCTCTACTGGGAAGGATTTCAGGTGAAACAGTGAAGGATTGAAAGTAGCTCAAATAGTGAGAGAAATGCTGTACTTTGGTACTTCACTCACCATGTTACACTGAGTAAATACCATTAAACACTTGCCTGAGAAGTGTCCTGTAGAAAGGCAGAGGGATCAGTAAGAAAATACAGGAAGGCAAGAGTGGTGGGACAAACTGGAAGGAGTGATATCTGTAGCAAACCATAGGAAAAGTTTGTGTCTGTTTCTTCAGGCAGGAGTAAAGTTTCAAGAACGACATTTTCCCCTCCATGAAAGTGTGAAAAAGCAAAGCTGATAGAAAGTGGTGAATTAGAAGAATGAAGGTGCAGAATATCTAGAGCAGGAGGCTTGGAACTGACCGTTGCTAATGTAGGAGTCTGTACTGCAAAGCGATACAATGACTGAATGCAAGTAATGCTTGCACTCAGGCAGTTAAATAACAAAGCATCCAATTATCCAACTTCTCATTCTGTGTCCACAGAAAGACCAAGATGTTGAGGGCTAAAGCTGAAGAAGCTGCTTGTGAAGGCAACTGAGCTACGCATCTGATATCATCTTCAATATTGACAAGACATTTCAGGTACAATAGACCTTCAGCAGATAACCCAGACAAGGTGTTCCCTGTGGCCAGTCTCTGGAGGTTTCTCACATATGTATGTGTAAGACAGAAAAAATGTTTGCACTGACTGTGCTAAGGCATTGTACCTCCCCTGTTGCCCCCCCAAGTCAGCAGAAAGGCCATATATAAGGAGAACTTCGATGGCATTACCTTTGTTAACTTCCAAAATTCTGTTAAAAATAAGTTCATCTTCAGAGTCTGTCTCTGTTGGCGATGGAGAGTCTGTGTAGAAAATACAGAGTATCACTCTTTAATTCTCAAGGGAAATCTGAATTCTGGTTTTTAACCTGAAGAGTTTCCAGGAACTACCTTTGCTCTGGTCCTGATTACAGTGGTGCACTGAACCTCACTGAGCCTATTTATGTGTTGGCACGGTGTTCAGTCATGTATATCTTTGCTGAGTGACGCAGCCTTGTGAACATCCCAGCAGCTGTGCCTGTTTTGGCCTTAATCTAGTACCAAGAGCCATTTCCTTTCAATCCTTCTCTCTACCTTTGTTATTTACTCACTATACTTTAATACTTGTTCTTCTGGCTCTTGAGAGGTTTCATCCTCCATAGGAGGTTGGCTGGCAATTCTTCTTGTCTACACATCTTCCTTTTACTCAGTAAGTACAGCTGTCCTGCATGCACTCCACACACAACCCACTAACATATCAGAATAAATATGGTTGGAGAGTAGTCCTGCTCCTTACTGCTGGGTATACTCTCCTTGAAAAACCCTTTAAATCAATGAAATCAAAACTGAATTCCTATTTTGTGAATGAGACAGTGGTCCCCACATAAGCTCAGAATCAGGGATTTCCAGGTTCTGCAGTGAATAAAATCAGCTGAGTCTGAGTGCCTTTCTTTGTGTCTTGACATCAAGAAACAGCACAAGCAGATGGTCTCTGTGATTGCTGTTACCTTCAGAAGTTACTTAAGTCATTATCTATGCAGAGCCATTCTTAGCAAAATTAACAGATTTTTAGCTAAGCCAAAAAGTTGGGCACAATCAAAAGACTCTGCTTTGCATGAAATACTCTGGTGAGTGCATTCAATTAAAATTCCTTCCCTGAGATTAACTTGTGTTAAGCATATGCTATTTTCTATAGTAACTGCGTAGTTAACAACTGGTACACTCTAGCAAATATTTACATACAGATGTAATAATACGTACCATATATATCCTCTTCTGTAGTAACCTACAAAGACAATACATTAGTTTTATCTCACAATTGATATTATAACATAAATATGAAGAAAAAAAAAAGTAAGATGCAAAGGAACATAAGGACTACTGTTCTAAGCACCACTACAGTTTCTTATTTACTGTATCATGGGTAAGATAAGTACTACCATGTTGTGGTAGATATTTTTCTTTGCTGTCTTTTGTCATTTGTAGATATCATAAAGAAAGCTGAAGTCTCATGTAAAGCATTTTAAGGCATGTAGCATGTTTCAGTGCTCTAGCTTCATTTATCTCCCAGCTAGTAAGAGCGTAAGAACTGGTGAATTCTCTGGTGAAATCCCCATAATATTGTCCCACATCTGTGGTGCTAGGCCATAGCACCTACTGCTTGTAGGGGACTGGAGGACTGATGCCTAGTTTGGGGAGGTCATGTTGGTAGCAAAACAAATTGCCATGCTTCCATTGTCTTGCAGAAATTAAAAGCAGGTTTGAGTTTTCTCTGCGATTCCAGAGGAGGCAAAATCGTCCTGGGATTTTGCCTGTATTTGGGCAATGTGAAGCAATAAATGGGATATGGAAGGACACTGAGCACTCCGGTATTTTTTATCTTGGGAGACTTTCCAGCTCAGGTGGAGATGGGTGGAGTAGGTGAGTCTTGAAGTCAATACTGGACACCAAAGTGAACAAAGGAGATGACTTAGCTGTCCTTACCTGAGTAGATTCTGTTGCTGCAAAAAGAAAGGAAGAAAAAGACAAGAAAAAGGGACAAATTAAATTCTGAATGCAACTTCATCTTCAATATTATAGGCTCCTCAGCCATTAGAATGCCTTTGGCAGGTGCCCTTGCTTGAAGGAATAGGGGGTGCACTAACTGCTAAATATATGCACAGAAATTAAACTTGAGATTAAGACAAACAGCTATGAAAATTCTTAGCAGGACAGAATAATGATTATTTACCATCTAAGAAATCAGCAAAGCATTTTATCAGCTTCAGAGTGGAAAATGACAGAAGAAACTTGGAACAAAAACATGCTTTTACAGATTTCACTGGAAAAGCTGCAGGGTAACAGCTGAGCGGTCCTCTCTGGTTTCAGGGAGCCAAAGCATAAAATTATGAAATTGAATGAAGGCTATCATTTAGGGTTAGACAAATAACCCTGGCTTCATCTGGGTATCTGACAGCACCTTGGAACCAATTCTTATTTCTAAGACATTTCTCTAGTGTAGCATCTTTTGATTTCTGCTAAAAATTAGTTTCTAGATACCAACATAAAAAGGAAAATCTGATATATAGGTTTCTGAGCAGAAACTTCTTTGTTGCAGCACTGTCAAAATACAGAAATTGAAAGATTCTCTGAAGGTCATCCAGTTTGTCTAGTTTCCCTAAGGCAGAAGAAGTTTTATCTATGTTACTCTTGAACACTGTTTGCTTGACCTGTTCTTAAGTATGATGGATATGTCACAAGTCTTTCTAGTATCTCTTCCATGTTGTTAATAATTGTAGTCTTCTCTGTCTAAATTTAAAACCATTATTTTTATCCCATCCAACACCACACTTACGCAAATGATTTGCATATTCCTATGCCTATCCATGTTGCTTGACTTTCTGACCATGTGTTTTCAACAGAAGATGTGGAGGCTACCAATGTCCATCACACCTTGCAGCACCTTTCCCTTTTCACAGCTTCCATTGATCTAGGTGGTTATTGCCCGAACGTACTACGGGGATTTCTCCAGAACCAGGAGAATTGCTTCAGTTCAGCCAGAAAATCTTTAATCTGTCTGTACAGTGTTACTTCAGAGGCATGCTAAAGAAACTCCACTCTGATGACTTCTGTATATTACATTAATGTTCAATCAATTCCCATCAAAGAGGTCAGTGGTGCATTAAAAGTTCTTCTGGAAAGCACAATTTGAGTTGAGCAGACCAGTTTCAGAATTCATGTACACAAGAAGCAGTAGATTAGTTAGCTAGTCAAAGTCAGTGGAAATTATGCTTCAGATTCCTGGGCTCATAAAGTCCAGGACACCTTTCTAAAGCTCAAGTGAGACAACACAGAAGGCCTCTACCATGTGTCCGATCAAATTAATACCTGATATGATACAGATTTTGAAATGATACACTTCAAGCTTACCCTGCAGTGTAAATACTGAAAGATGTCTCAAAAGGCACAAAAAGTAGTAACAACGGTCAATTAAAACTTGGCCCAGTAACCCTGCAACTTCAAGTTCCAGCAAGCATGTCTCTCCATTGGCTCCAAATATGCTGAACAGTAAATTTACATCCCTTTTCTTCCATGCCATAAGATACATCTCAAAAGAAGCACTGGTCAGTTTTCATTAGCCACTTTCTTCTTCTGAATATGTCAAGCAAATCTTCCTCTCACTACATGTCACCTCTACACCTGACAGTTTCTTGCTGCTATTAAGGTCTACCTACAGGTTTATTTCCATTGACCTTCTCTGGAAATCTGCAATAATCCCATTCTATTTTGTAAATTGACAAAAGATGTTCTGTTAAGCCTGTACTATTTGTTCTCTGTCACAGTACAATGCAAAGCTTTTTCTGATGCCTCCTGTCCCTTTCTTTTACTGCTGCACCAAGGCAGGCAAGGAGGTGAATGAATAGCCGAGTCTTTTCCAAATGCTCAATTTAAAGGATAGATATCAAAATTCAACATTAAAATTGAATTTCCAAGTGTTTAAAATCACATCTAAATTAATCTAACAAACCACATCCAGAAAGTAAGTGTAAAGCACATCTGTTGGAAGTCATCTGCATTCAGCCCAAAAGTAAATTAGGAACAAGAAAGTTGGTGCTCTACAGTTGTCACTCACCTGCAAATTGGTCTTATGTGTTCACCTGTATTTAGCACACATTGATGAAACTTAAACTTATAAATCTTTTATACCCTTCTGACTCTTTTTCCATTTTTATGTGTTTTGACGCAGTGAAGTCAAAGCTTCTGTTCAATCTGGTGCAGCCAAGGAATACAGTAGGAGGCACTCAGACACACCGCTCTGAGTCTTCTCTGACTCAGAACTTTCAACTGTCTCTGCTACCAGTAAAATCAATTTGTCAACAGTTTTGTCTACCACAACATGCACATCACTGATGACATGCAGATACTTTCACCACTGCGCCTTTTTTTTTTCTCTTTCCTGTGGCCTCTTTGCCAGCCCCATGTTTCAGCCAAGCAGCTCACAGCAGTACAGTTATGTGTAACCACAAAACCAGCAGCACCACAACACAGCCTGTCATTCATTTCAGAACCTACCACACTGCACAGAATGGCACCTGCAGGACATGTGGTTCTCTCCGCAGCACAGATCTCACCAACTTTTCTCTGTTCCTCACTAAGTAAGAGCAGCATAGATCTTCTTCCTTCATATCTTGTTCTGCTGCACCCAGACAGATCCTTCTGTCTGGCACTACTGCTAGAACCATTGAGATGTGACAACCTGAACTTTTCCTACCTTGTGGAAGCTCTGCTTTAAACATATCTTAATTTCTCCTTATTTCAGCTGTTGTTTGTTCATTCCACGAAGACATTGGGAAGCCATACACTTGGTAATAATAACTTTCTTCAAAATATATACCTTAGTAAGTAGGCAAAAAGAAAACCACAATCTCACTAAATCCCTTATACATGCATATTAGTGGGATGGTTATTCCCGCCAGTATGACTGTAGTTACACTTTAAGCTTGTAAAAATTGTATATCTGAAGTTATCACCAAAACTACATTACTTGCATCAGACAACAACCAAAACCCCAAATTGCTGTTATGTAATTTACTAGATACAAAGTCAAGAATTAATACTTGTCTTTAAAATCAGTAGAAATCCAACTTACTTGCTGTGCTGTTTTCATAGTTGTCCTGTAAAATCAATAGGTAAAAGATGTTAATTTTCCTTAGCTCATGAGGGCAGCAACAATAGCATCAAAATCAGAGCAAAAAAGCAGGACAAAAGAAATAGATTAACTTCATATCTTATTATATGTCTGGTATTTTACTTGTCAGAAATTTCTCAAAATGATTCTCCACAGCTTAACTCCAGGAAAAGCAAGTCAAGTGGAAGAAAGAGCAGGGCTACCTTGAACTTCTCTCACCTGAATAGGGAAGCCCAGTACAGAGGGAAGCAGAAATAGAATGAAGATTAGGAGCATTTTCAGATCCATCCTCCAGCCCTGACAGACCCTCAGTGCTTGTCCTAATTTCTATCAGTTCAGGAGTGCTGCTGCTAGATATACCAGCAGAGCCTGCCCTGACAGGGCTCAAAATATCATCCCTAGCCAATGGGGATCCAAGCAGGAAGCAAATTTCTTTGTAGCCTCAACAGCCAATTTAGCCCCAGGGCATCTCCCAGTGCTGCACCGCTGCTGTCACTGTGATCTATAGCATCCCCTGTCTCCACACTGTCATTCACACTGCTCTCTGAACCTGGATCAACCTCATGCTGTGCTACCACGCAGTTTCTGTGTTTCTTGGAGGATACTTAAGTACTCAATTTGACTGATACCACCTGAGAAGCCCTTGCGCCTGGAGAGCTTTTCAGAGTACTGTGTTGGTTGGATTTCAGATGGTGGGTGACTTTTTCTGTATCTCATGGAAAGCACAGAAGGTTGTAACAGTATTGTGCTACTTTGGACCGCGTGAAAAATCACTGTTCAGTGAGGTCATGTCTGCATCTTCCCTGAGCAGATATCCTGAGCAGCATAAGTAGTGTTTTCCATTCCCCCATCTACAGAATGATTAACAGATCACCGCTTACTGAGTTTACTTCTCCAGAACTGCATGTAGGAGTCAAAAAGCAGACCTAGCAAGCAATGCTTGGAGGAGGTCTCTTGTCACAGCAGTATCATGTCATGGCCTCTTCATTGCAGCAAAGCTTGTTGAAATACTTGTTGAAGGTGCTGTACCTGGACAATTATCTACTCTCTGATACATCCTTGTTTTGTGTCAGTGTACATTTTCCATGCGTGGAGAAGCAGTTACCCATGCTGGTAAATGAACCAAGAAAGAACCAAGAAGTAGTACAGTAGGAGAGAGCTTTGCACCTGTTTTTTACAGGATGAAACCCAGTTGAGGGTAGGTGTCACAGGGAAATGTTACCTAAATCACACTGTCAGGTATTACTATTAGGCGCTTGATGAAAGTTCACAGTCATACACTGTTGTCTATTTTAGGAGAGTCTGAGTTGACAAAACCCAGGGATGAACTCCCCACAGGGAGGCAGCACAGCAGAATACTGCTTGTTGCCTCTCTGGCTGCAGTTCAGTATGCCCTGGATGCCAGAAGCAGGGAAGTGCACGTCCCTGGTCACCATGAAAGAACAAAGATTAAGCAGGCACAGTCAGCATGCTAATCGTGCCGACATGGGCAGTCTTTGTGTCCCTCTGTGCGCATAAATATTTGCACTAAGCAATGCTAAATGCCTTTCTTTGTATTTGGCCAGGATAGTGATGAAAATCTTCCTTGCGCTGAAGCAAAGTGGTGCAGATCTGGTCTGTGGTTTCTGCTGTAGTTCTCCAGGCCTCTCCCTCAATCCAAGGGCAAAGTGGATGTCCTTGATTCCAGATGCCTTAGTATGCAAAAAAGAATTAAAAAACCAAACCACCACAGAATGGAACTTGTGTATAACCTGCTCACTTGCATTAGAATTTAGGGAAAAAAACTAAAGGTCAGACTACCCTCAGGGAAAACCAGTCCAGGAACAAAAGGAGAGATCAGAGATACTGAAGGAATAAAACAAGGGGTTAAACTCAGAAAGATCAGCAAACTTAGCATCTTTGTAGCTTGTTGCTGGGAAAATGCTACAGCCTCCCAAGTGACTGATTAATTAACTGCCTGTACTCAGGAGGGAGTGAGGGAATGGGACTGGCAAGAGGGATGCTGCACGTGCTGTGCTGAATGTGCTAACACTGACATATTAAGCACTTTGTAAGATGGATTGCTGCATGCCACCTTTTCCATATGCTAACGCCAGTGATGAAGAAAGAGATTGCAGCTATAGTAAAGAATGTGGATGTAAATGCTACGACTGGCAAAGCACGCACAACAGAACAAGGGGGAATGGTGACTGATCCTGGAGATCCTATCAACTTCCATTTGTCCATATGTTTTGGATTCAATATTTCAATGTTTTCATAAATGCAGTATTCATGGGGAAGGAATTATCAACAGCCATATTTTCACTAGACAAAAAAAAAAAAATCTGTCAAGATATTGCAAAAAATAATACATAGTTTTACTGTGTCCAGAAAAGCCAGTACCTCTGGCAGAAAAGACGCCAAATAGTCTTTGAACCTTTAGGAGCCAAAGTAGGACTTAACAAAGACGAGCCTGTCCTTGCATATGGGAAATTTTGTCTGGACTTGAGTTCTCCTGTTCATATATCTTAATTTCTGATGGACAGTAGGGACAGGACAAGGGGGAATGGCTTTAAACTAAAAGAGGGGATAATCAGATTAGATGTCAGGAAGAAATGTTTTATTCAGAGGGTGCTGAGGCACTGGTACAGGCTGTCCAGAGAGCTGAGGACACCCCATCCCTGGAGGAGTTCAAAGCTAGGGTGGATGGGGCCCTGAGCAGCCCGAGCTGGTGGGTGGCAGCCCTGACCAAAGCGGGGGTTTGGGACTAGATGATCTTTAAGGTTTGCTCCAACCTAAGCCAGTCTATGTTTCTATGATACTTTGCACCTGAGAAAAATGATCGGCAGGTGTCCAAAACCAACAGTAAAACGTCAAGGGATACTTGAGCAGCATCATTATCTGCAAGACATCCATCAGCAAAACAGAGCACTACTCCTGAGAGAACACTACAAAACTCGGAGTTATTTATTCCTGAGGACAAATACAGACCTGCAGAAATCTGTACGCATAAGCAAGAAAAGCCTTTACTGATACAGAAATGAAAAAAAATTATGTTGCATGTGAGAGCTCACTCTAAGCTGTAGATAGCCAAAATCAAAACAGCAGGTGCATAGAAGTTACACCTCTTCTGTAGACATCCTTCAGATTCTGCTCAGTCATATACCCTTTAGACATACAAACTACACAGTTGTTATTCTGTGCGATGTGCTTCATCATAAACAGCCCCCAGAAAATAACGTAAACCACCAAGAACTTGTTACAAAAAAGAAATAAGACATCTATAACTGTTAACTACTAAGCAGTATAACTACTAGCTACTAAATGCTATGTAGTAAAATACAGGAAAATACAAAATAATAAAGTTGTTGTACTGATGCAGGTTGGATATATGTTGATATAAAAACATACGTTTTCACAGCTTATGGAAGTTACATTGTAACTATCTTACTCAATTCATGGTAAAATAGTGAAAAGTCTTAAAGATTTTAAACCATGTGACTTTAACAAAACCAACCGCTGGAGCAATGCTGTGGTTTACAACACATAACTGTATGATCACAATGTTATCCACATGATTTCACTGTGGGCTACTGGCATCATGTAAATAAACCACACAATTACACCTACAGTTCAGGGTTAGTGACAAGTCTTAACCAAAAATATATTATTTTAGACAGAACAGCTCAGTATCATTTTTCAGGAATGCCTGTTGTGGGATATTTCAGTATTCTGACTCATTTTTTTGGAACAGGAATGTCAGTCTCAGCTCAGCTCTGAGCTCATTTGTTCTGAACCCAAATCCTCTGGTCAGGAAGACTGCTCCTGTGCAGTTCTTCTACTTCATGCCTTTTACTTTCTTTCTCACTACTTCTAGCTATCGTAGCACTCTATCACACAGAATTAGCTTCCTTTTCTTTGGTATCTTTATTATCTTTCACCTGTGATACTTTTCAACCATAAATCAGTTCTCACACAAGGTTCTTCTAGGTTTACTTAAAGGACTTTCTGACCTTTTTTCAAATCTTCTTGATCTGCAGTCACATTTGATAGTCTTTGAATTACTTCCAAATTGCTTACACCCTTTTGGTAATGCAGTGACTAAGGGTGAATAATATTGATTCAGTTAACATCTGTAAGTACAGGACTTCGCTGCTATTGAAGTTTCTGAGGGTTTCATAGGTAGCCAGCATTGACATCAAGTCCTTGTCCAGAAGAAGACTGACAAGTGTCATAAAAGTCAACTCTAGGTAAGGCAAAGTTCACTTAGAAGCTGTTTTCCCACACCCAAGAACATACTAGTTGAATCAAAATACTTAGCTGTCCTTCATGTCCTTCTCCATACCCCTTCCTCAGATCCCAACTACCAGAGAGGACCTGCAGTTCTTCAACTCATTTCCTATTCCACTCTGTCATGCTTCCAGTTTCTGGGGGAGCTACATGTTCTTGCTAACACCATCTTCAGAAGCTCTTAATTGTGCATTGTCTGCAGGATCCTTAGCAGCACACTTAGACAGCCTCCATAATATTAATGAACAGCTCCATTCATAGTCCTGGCCTTAGCGGGGCTCCTCTGACAAGGCTTGAACCTAAGTGATGAACTTTTGCTTGCTATTGATCAGCCAATTCTCTATTCAATGAGCCAGAAACAAGGGATAATGAAGAAAAACACTTCTTTTGATTGTGGGCTGCTCTTTACAAAGGAAAAACATGCAGTTAGAAAAAAAATCTGTAAGAAACAAATTGAAAAAGTCAAAGCATCATAACTGTTAAAATAAATGCGTGAGTAAAATTGGTTTTCGTTTCAAAATAACATCTCAAGGTCATATCTATCATAGCATAATTCTGCAATTAAACTAGCACTTAACAAGATGTATGATCCAAAGATTACTTAAGGTAGGGGAGGGGTACGGAGGTGATGAAACTGGAACTTTAATTTGGACCACTCTAGTAATGAACTTCTGTTTGTCTTGGGGGAAAAAAAAAAGAAAAAGAAGAAGAAAAAAAAAAGAAAAAACCAACAAATTCCTTCTTTTTTATCAAGAGAAGAGATCTGATTTGTCTGCTGCCCTTAGGGTGAGGAATGGACTGATCAAAGGTTTTGCAGAACAATGTTTCCAGCCTGCAGGACAATGTCAGGCTGATTGCAAAGGAATCCTTGTGATGGGGTAAGGTGAAAGCTGTTGGAGCGTTGCCTGGGGTTATCTTTGGTCTCTGCCCTCTGCATGGACACATTGCCATCACACAGCACTGCCCAAGCTGCTCACTGGGAAAGGCTCCTGCCTGGGTCTCCTTGCGATGGGTTGCACAATGCCAGCCAGCTTCCTTGCTTGGGTTCATCTCCTCTGAAAAGGGAAATTTTCTTACAAGCTGATAGCTTTCAGTCTCACTAACTGTGCTCCGAAAGTTACCATTGTAAAAATTTCTTTGATGTCTTAAATATGGGAATTGAGCTGTGTCTCATGCCTGCTTCTCAGACGAGTGCATGGGAGCAGACAATGTGTGCCATCAGTGAAAAGCACAGATCTCTGCCCTACAGTGTATAGATCTCTCTGACTGAGTCCATTGGTAACCCTACTCATTATCTCTCACCCAGGGACAAATACGCTCCCATGCATGATCATCTGCATCAGATAGCTGCACATCTCTGATTTATTTTGTTTTGCTTTTTACCTCAGCAGGAAGACTGTTTGTACCATCTGTCTTAATACCTTTGCTCAATTTTTACTTGCTGGCTTCCTGACTATTCTCTCTCCAGGATTTTTGGAGATATTTCAGTGGTAATCTTGAGATGTCATTTTATGTCTTACTGTGTTTTTTTGAATGCAGATTCTTTTTGCAAGTTGAGCCTCCCCAGGAATTACGCCCATTTACCAGGTAAGCTTATAGCTTTGCTTCCTCTCCTGGAAGGGCAATTTGTCATTTCTCTCATGCCTTCTGGGCAGGTGAGTTTGGACACTTCCTCTGTGTCTGACTTTATCTGGATCCCCAGAAATGTACTCCAGGGAAAGTTAAAGTTCAACCTTCACAATCCCTGTCTTGTTTTTAAAAGAGTAAGTAATTAAATATTAACATTGGAACCATCCGTTGACAATAAACTTTAAACCAGTGCTCATTTCTCCAAGAATTTATGAGGGCCTTAGAGGCAGCTTGTGTTGCCTGCTATTAAATGAATTTTTACTACCCTTGAACCGTTGCAAATCTGATAACTTGAGGTTTGAGGAAGAAACATCACACTGCTATGGTGCTTGGTTTTGTGATGAAGTAACTAAATAACTAATTAAATAAATAAAATGCAAATAAGAAAAAAAAATGTGTATCACATGATCAAGTCAATCTTTTTACCTGATTAAGTCAAGTATCCAGGAAAACTATTTCACCGTGGCTTAACAAGATTTTGAGGCTATTTGACTACCTACACAGTTGTTTTAAATAAAGAAATAGCCTCTGAATCTTACCATAGTGCGGTTTATATGTTCCATCATTTCTGTGCCTTGATCTGTGCAGAGCTAGACAAGCTGGGAAAAGGAGCTGTAGGAAGAAGCCTCTCCAATGTACCCTGCCATGCAACCGTTTAAGATTACACAATTGTTCCTGTTCTACAGACAAGTGCTGACCTTTTCCTCTTACTGTCTGGTACCAAGTGTGTCTCAACTTGAAGAAGAAATTTTGACACAGAATTCACATATTTTGCCACAATTTAGGTGAAAGGCAAAAGTATAACTTTGTTGTAACAAATCAGTCTTGCACTCCTAACACATAGCTTCAGTCCCAAATTTAAATCCGATAATCTCACAGAATGTTCATGGCAGAATCAGTACCTTGGAGACGTTAGTCTTATATAGACAGTAAGCAGAGGCTGCATTGTCCAAGGAGATGTAAACTGTTGCTGATAAGACTAGTATATGGCACGCTGGGGGACATCTTTCGGTGATGAGAGATCTTGGAATGTAACTGATGATGTGACAGAAGCTGGATGATGAAGGTAACTTGGATGGGAAAACCAGGAGTTTTGGTATGACTATGTTAAACCTAAACTCATATGAGCTCCATGAGGAGAAGACATCAATGTCAGTGTGATATTGTACATTGTAAGAAGACAAAACAGTCAGTCTGAACTCAGAATATATAAAAAATGCCTGCAGTGAAACTACAGATTGTCTTAAATACATAATAGAGTATAAGAAAATTTCATATGGCTGCCCAGATTAGATGATAGAGAGTAGTCCCTCTGCATATGATTGTACCAACTCAGGAAGACTAGCAACAGATGATGAAAAAGACGACATTCCTGAAGGTGTTCAAGGCCATGTGGGATGGGGCTTTGAGTAACCTGGTCTAGTGGAAGGTGTCCTTGCCCACAGCAGGGGGATTGGAACTGGAATCTGTAAACTATAAAATAGAACAGAGGGAATGAATCAACTGTAAATAAGACATAGATGAAACAGACTACTGTCTTAATAAACAACAGATTCTCATTCTGTAAGGGCAAGAGAAGAAGACATTAAAAATGAACAAATAGAAGATGGAAGAGGGAAAAGGTAATAGAAGTTTTATGAGGGTAGAGTAGGGCTATTACTGAGTTTCAGAGGTCACAAATGTGTGCAGGAGAAAGGATAGAGAGAGATGGCAAAGCAGAGCAAAGCAGTGGAGTAGAGAATGTGGATTCCAGTGTGGAAATAACCAAAGAAAGGTATTTGCAGTAGGGGTTTTACTCTTTTCCATATCTCCATCAGATTTTCTCCTGCTTTATCTATCAAGAAGCCTCTGACCAACTTAGCAGTTTTGGAGCTGAAAAACTGAGTTTTCAGAGAGAGTAGGTGGCAGTGAGGAACACAGGACTGCAAGTCAGGGAATCCACTGCTGAAAGAACAGTCCTCTATGAAGGATAATTTGGACAGCTGGGAAAACAAAGGAAACAATTGCCCAGAGCTAACTGAAAGGAGTACTTATGGGAGACATCCTCTCAAACTTGAATGTTACTTTTTCAGCCTCATTTTAGAAGAAGGTTCTGCCATTTCTAATCTGGAGACTGAAAGCTGTGTGCAGAGCAAGTACAGCTTTCTGGGACAACCACAGTCAGGCCTTGTGTTTTCCACCACAGCAAAAGTGGCTAAATCCTGAAGCTGGTGGCTATCTCAAGATCATTTAGATTAGAACTATCTGCAAGGCTGTCGATAATGATGCTGGTTGGAGTGTGAAGCGTGAAAGACTTATTACTCTATTTCACACAGGACTACATTGATTCTGACTAACAATTACCTGTCAAACTTGACTGGGACAATGACAGATCTGCACCGTGATCTCAATTTGAAAACCTCAAAACAGCATATATTTCTGCAAACAATGCAAACAATTCCCAGTTGCAACTATTTCAGAGGAAGACATGGACATCAGGTGTGTCCCAGCGGTGGAACAGGAAGGATGTCATAAGAGAATGGACTCATGCCACTCTTTACCTTAACTCACTGTCAATCATCTTGACAGAAGATAACTATCCTGACAGCTGTAGGCTGTTTTCTGAAAAGGTTTTTTTTTTGTAGAAAGCATTGGTAAGGCCTGTTTGTCTCTTGACTGGAATGTGCAGGTACATGATCATGTGTACCAACTATTTCTATTCAAGTGTTGACTGAAATTCGTATAACAGAAGTGTTATAGAAAATGTTCCAAAAACAGAAGAAAACTTGCAGGTCACACGCAACCTCTAGAGGTGAACATGAAAAGAGACATCATTTTTGAACTCCAGACCTAGAAACTGAGAGTCTCTCTTATCTGCAGTATTTTCCTGGTTTTCTTTCTGTCTCTATGTCAACAAGCAGGATCAAGCAACCTTGCCATAGGGAAAACAGTTTCTGTGGTGTTCTTGATATTAATACTGTTACAAAAAGTACTGCAAACTGATTCACCATTTGGAAATAAGTCCTGCTACATCTGAGGTACTGGCAGCTTCTGCTGATGGGAATACCCAGCAAAAGACCCCAGTATGATGAATGACCAGACAGAGACTGGCTCACAGTCTGTCCAGTGTGATTTCTTACCAGTGCCTTTCTGACAGACAGAGGAAACGAGATGAAATTAAGACCAAAATGGAAATATGGAAAAATAGCATAAGGGGTCAATTGTTGCTGCCAAACTGTCAGTTTGCATGAGTCACAGATTCAAATAAACATTCATAGAACAGAACCTGTTTTTTTTCAGGGTTTTACCTAAAAAATATAAGAAAAAATAGATTTGTATAGCGGGTGGTTCCTCCTACAATAACCACCCAGAATTAGACCATGGGCCTCAGATTCATTGTCCTCTCCCTGACAGGGACCCAAAGCAGCTGCCTAGAGAAGTGCAAAAGAACAGGAAAGCACATGCAATATCTCATCTTTGTTTTGAATCCGAATCCTACCTGAATCTTCCCTGTAATTCTTACAAGGAATTTTGGAACATAATCTCTAGACCAGGCATGTCCAACCCATGGAATCTGGGCAGCACACGGCCTGGTCCAGCCTGTCCTGCAGCCATCCCCTGCCCTGCACCATCACGGCAGCGGCTCTGCCCTGCTGAGTGGCATGGCCCAGCCCTGGGCACACATCCATTGCTCACAACAACCAAACAGCAGTGTATGATTGGCACCATCTGGGTTGAAACCAGGGCATGGGGAGGGGGCAGTGAACTGCTGACTCAAGTGATGGCAAATAACTTTGTACATTTTGATATATTGGCTAAACATAGTCCTGTGAACAGCAAAACACATGTGGCCTTGCCTTCTGTTTTGGTAATGGGATTTGAGAATAAGTTTAAAGATTGCCCC
>PPHD01008005.1:0-22291 GCA_002909625.1 Bambusicola thoracicus | reverse complement strand
TTACAGATGAAAATGTTGTTGAAGTACAGCTTCTGGGAAAAATGAAGAGGTCATTCAGTGCAAGTGGGATCAAAAGCTATTCAAATTCTAAATTCCAGTTTTTCCAGTGATTCATTTAGCAAGCCAAGTAAATTTTTAAAAGGCTTAGTTAGTAAGGACTTTATTTTCTTCAGAAAAAAAAAAAAAAGGATTTTAATGTCCCCATTCCAAATAAAGTAAAATATATTTTAGATTTCTCTTCTGAAAATTTAAATAACCAGAGTTCCACTTTACAAAATCTGTGTTCTTCTTGTGATCCATCGTTGAGTACTTCCAGGCTAGACCGTGTATGTTTTCAAGCTGGACAACTGAATTCTTATTTACCTGGAAGGTCAGGGTAATTATTTGCAATAAAAAATTGTTTTGAAGAGGTGCATAGGTGAGTTGGAAGCACAAGTTACTGTGGGATTCTAGTCCATACATGCTCCTAAACTACTTCAGCAATTTTGAAAGTTCTGTTTTTGGTATCTGAAAGAAAGTTCTGTGTGTACCCAGAACAGGCAGCACTCAGTAGCTCAGAATTAAGGTTTATTTTTTCTTGTGGGATTGCTTAAAGCAAGGTAAGGCATTCTGCTCTGTACAAAGCTGGAGGCTGATGTTGGTCTTTCTTCACCTTGGTGGTCCCTTCACTAAACCACGATTTCTTAGCTTTCTTCATGTATTCTCCTTACAGTCCTTGCCCCTTCAAGGGGCATTGCAGAGTGAGTGCTCAGCTCTTACTCCTCTCCTGATTTTTGATGAGCTCTATTAGAGAGATTTGAAGTTGCACTAAGGAACAGATCATCTAAGAGACCAAAATATTCCTCCTTTTCAATCAGAGTGGCACAGCCTGAGGGACTCAGCACAGGAGGCTGCAGCTGCTACTGTGCGGAAGAGGTATGGCTGTTGGGAGACCTGAAGGAGAAACGAGTGAGATGGCATTGGTGGGTAGAGGTGCCCTTTTCCTACACAGTGTTGGTGTGCCATTGAGAAGTAACTTCTGAATGGTAGTCCTCCCTGGGCTGTTCATGTGGTCAGCCCAAAGCAGATCGCCACTGTTACCACAGCAAGAGGAAAATCACATCCATCTAGGGGGCCAGATATTATGTTTTCTCTGTGGAGCTATCCATGGAGTAAAGGCCTAGGCATTTTGCTCCTCCTCCTCTTTTCCTTATGGATAATATAGCTCAATTGCATCAGTTTGTGTCTGTGCACTTCTATAGGCTTTGTGAAGGACCTATTCTCCTCATGTTCATTCCTAAACTATCATGACAGCTCCAACACACTAATGAAGGCTGCTCTTTCTGCCAATGCAGGAGTTTTACAAAAGACACGCCATGAAGAACCTTGAGTTTGTATTATGAGGCTGCCACAGTGTGAGCTCTACCTTATTCCATATAGGATATTTTTTTTGCAAACACAGGGTGCTCTCTCTACACATGATCCCACCTTGTGCCAGTTTTACTGCTACGGCTGTGCACTGTAGTGGTTTCATCCCTGTGACAAAGAGTGGGAATGCTCTCCTGACAGTCCCACAGAAGGTACAGGAACTAGTGGGTAACTAATTATCAGCTTTGGTTCAGAGAACAAGCCAGAGTTAGCAGGAAATGGTGAAGATAGGCAGTTTTTTGCCCTTCTTCTTGGAGATCAGGAATGATGTTTGGATAGTGTTTCTTTAGATCATCACAGCCTTCCCAGCCTAACAGTTTCCAAAACAGTCCTTAGAAATCTGGTAGTGCTATCAAAGGGTGTTCAACGATGGCAATTGAATTTTGGGGCACCAGCCCAAATTAATTAGGAATTAAAATCTGCTCATCCATAATTACTTTTAAAATGACAGTTTAAAACTGCTTTCTTTTTTTTTAATTATAAGCACAACAACTTTCTAGTCATTTCCAGGATATACCACTGAGTATACACTTTGAATGGTGTTATTCAAATCAAACAATAATTATTAATATAAATGTGGAAAGTGCACTGAATTATGCAGTATCTTTCATTTGTATTATTTTTGCTTGTTTTTTCACTGGCAGTCTGTGGAGATATGTGTCTTTAGCTCAGATAGTTACTCTCAAACATATATGCAAGAGTCTGAACTGTCACACTGACCTTAAAAAATATAAATTTGCCTCAAGAGATCTGTGTTAGATATTGTAGTTGAGTGTTCTCTCCTCTGCAAAAGCATATGCAAGAATCAGGTCATTCCTTTTAAGAAAACTTATATAAAGCCTCCAACTCCAGTAGCTCCTCCAGAGAGAATCTCCCAGAACTGGGAGACATGAACCAGATCTTCACCTCTGTCTACCAAAAGAAAAAAACCTGCAGTCAGATGGAAGGCCAGCAAAGAAAAAAACACAAAAAACAAACAAACAAAAAAAAAAAACCAGAAACACAACTGCAGTAAAACTGCAGCGAATTATCCTACCACACGGAGGAAACTAAAATTCAGCCTTCATGTAGGTTAAAGGAGGCAGAAGAACATGAATGGGTGGTGCTGAAGAAAATGCTTTCATGATTCTGGCTTCAGCGTGCTAAAAGAAGGAAGTGCCTCCCCATTTCAGCAGCACAAGGACTCACCCAGGATTTCTGAGGAAATTAAGTTCTTAGGCTTTAGTTAAAAACATCATCTCATTTTATGGCGTGGCTGATAGGATGTCTACAAAGGGATCAAACACTGCAGCAGCCCATTTGCAAGTAGTGAAATTAAGACATTTTCATATTGTTCATCCTTTGAGTTTTACTTTTCTAATACACTTTGCTTCAGTGGTTTATGTAGTTTTACTCATCTTTTTGGCTTTTGCAGGCTTTTTATGCACTTGCTATTGATCAGTAACTCTAGGAAAAATATTTATGCTCATCCATACTGACCTGTTTTTTCCATTTCCTGTGCAAACAATCCTGATTCTTCCAATAATGGTAAGACATCTTTCATTCACCAAGTTAATCCTGCCTTTGGTGTCACTGTTGTTATCCTGGCTGAGCTTTTGGTACCTTTGCATGTGCTGCTTTTAACATCATTAAAAGCAAGTGATGTACTTACAGACATCCTGCTCTTATACTGACATGCCTCTCTATGCTTTTGCCGATTTTAAAAGATGCACTTGCAAATGCATTTTGTACAGCTTTCCTTTTGAAATTACTTACCAAATTGCACCTGTAGTAAGTTCACACCATTGCTATGCAGAAAGCTGTCTCTTCCTGTAAATCAATACCCTCTGTTGAAAGTAGCTTTTACAACTATATTGGATTTCTGTCTAGCATCAATCTTACACAAGTGCTGCTAGGCCTGCTGAATTATCTCTGGCTCATGGTGGGTATTTTCACAGTCCTCATGATCTTGACTGCTTTGCTCCTTTTAAAACATTTGCATTAGAAGAAACAAGAGCCTCTCTTTTTTCTTCTGTTGGCTATGGGTACAGAATAATGTTGGCTGTGGGTTCTTAACAGCATGGGATGGAAGGGACCACCTGAATCATCAAATCCCACTCACAGCTACTGCAGACATTACCTCATGTAATAACCTCTGCTTTTCATTTATTGAACTCTGTCTTAAAAACATTCATATGGCTTGGTCTCATCCTTGTCCCTCTCTAATTCCCCCTTAGAAAAACTGCCTCTAAACATCTTTATCCTAATGATTTGGAAACTTCCAATTTTCAGCTGAAGTTCCTTATGGACTGATAACTCATTTGTGCCAACACTACTTTTTAACCAGAACAGTCAACAGCCCCTTGGTGTTAGCTTTTTCCTCACCGTTTTTGTAGAGAGCAGTATTTTCTCTCTCTGCCTGGCTGACAAAGCCTAGCTCACCTAGACTTCTCCCAGAAATTAGGCTATCCGTACCCTCTCTGTTCTTTTCAGCCTTCTCTGCTCCTCTTCTAATTTGAGGACATCTTTATGAAACAAAGTGAGCAGAATGATACACAATAGACCAGACCTGGTTGCAGAAAGGCTCTGTCTCACAACTTCTCATTTACCTTTGGAAGGTCTATCTCTGTGTTACTCCATGAACAAGTCTGTCAAATGTAATGATGGTTCATTTTCCTCAAACATGGCAAAGGAGGAGACAAGTGCAACAGCTGACACGTGAGATGGCTGTCAGCACCAGAGACTCCAGCTTTCCCTCTATGTGCTGTCTGACAGCTACCTCTCAATGCCAGAGCCTGACAGGAACTGCCAGATTTGTGCCATGCTTGCCACACCAGATGTGTGAAGCACACAGTGACTGGTGTTGGCCTCGTGCCGAAGTAGGGCTTACCAGCTTTGTTCCAGCAACCTGGAACCTACACAGTATATTATGTGTGTTGTTGTGCCTCTTTATTTCTTAACATTTAGGTATAATTTATTTCACATGCTTTTCAAAACTGTGTTGCTTGAATTCTTCTGTATCTAAACATGTTGTCTGGCAGTTTTTTCTAGAGAAATTTTTGCCAGTTCTCTTCTTTCACTTCTTCATATTTGCCTTAGTAGCTGAAATGCTCTGGTAGGCCGTTTGGAAACCACTGTAGAACAATGGCATAGGAAATAAGTCTGATGAGATAATGAAGTAGTGAAATGTTAGACTGAAATGGGGTGTAGTAAACCGAGTTGTAGCATGAACAATACAGCTGCATCTACATTTTGAATATGTTGAGAATACGCCTCTGCAATGATTAATATGGTTAATTTTTATATATATTGTGCAGGTTGTGAGCATGGAAGAGAACGCTTGAGGGCTACGCATGGTGGTTTGGTGCTCAGGTGCTTGGGAGCATTGCTTTGGAAGAGAGGACCTGGGAAAGTGCATCAAGGACTTTGGCTGAGGAGGAAAAACAACAAAAATAATCAAACAAACAAATTCAAAAAGAAAATAAGAACTAGTGTCGTTAATTAAGTAGATGCTACAAACTCTATGGTGTATAACCAGCATTCAGAAAATTTGAAGGTAGTACTCATAGAAGCATGGAAATATGGCAGATCTTCAGGTGACATGCTCACCAGTAAATGCTACTTCCTAACAGCTGGAGTTTGAGGAGGATGGATGAACAACTCCTTCCCTAGCTGTCACTCTGCAGCCAGCTTGTTATCCAAACATGTTTCCCAGTGTTGCCCAGCTAGATCAGTTCCTCATAGAAGGAAGAACACGACTGATTTGATTTTTAATCCCTCAGTTTCCTTAAGAAGGAGAACAGTTGTTTAAAGCTACCTCTTAACACTTTTGGCATGTCTGACTCATCCTGTCTGGCAGATCCCTCAGTGCCCTAATAAACCTGGTATGAACACTTTGTTCTGGTGTGTGGTATTTCAACTCTGAGATTACATTTTGGAACTAGCCTGGTTATTGTATCCCACTCCAATGTCCAAACCCACTGAAATGGAGCCAGTTACTCTGCACTGTTACTACTGAGGAATGTTTTAGTGGTTTGGGTGTCCCTGAGGGAACTTAAAGAGAAAGAAAGTCATACTCTCAAACCAGCTATGAGCTATGCTTTTGGACAAGCAAAGATCTTCCCATCTGTAAATGGTGTCAGTGATACATACTCCATTTTAGTGCTACCTGTAGACTCATATGGGATTTACTGGACCCTTTTTATCCCCAGTCCTGTGAATAAGCAGTCCACAAACCTAATAGTTGTCCACTCCAGTGGTAGTGTATGTAGTCCTGCAACTAATACATGCCTGCCCTGCCATTCAGACAGCATAAGTAAAACTTGTGCTTTTGTTTTAAATGAGTTATCTAAATTTGCCATGACACGCTGAGCACTACAAATGATCTTTCCAGACAGAGCAGCCTACTGATATGGTAGCAGAAGCAGCAGTTAGGCCTGGAGACCCAACCAACACTCTGGACTGCAGAGGCCTAGGAGTGGACCTGAGCTACTGGTGAGAGCAGAAATAAGGTCAGAAACATTACGTGCCAGAATTACACCCTGATCTGAATTGTGGCAGCTTTAAAGATATGTCCAGTCCCTGAGGCACTGCAGGAGTCAAAAGAAACCAGAGATGAGTTGTTTCACGAAGAAAGAGAGTGTGGATGATGGTGGTCAGTCCAACATCTGTTAAGAGCCAGGAAGGTCTGGAAAGGATTGTAGAGGATGGATGCAAGAATAAAGAGAAGATTGTTGACAGACAAGGAAAAGCAAAATAACATTTTTAGAAATGTATAAAGGGAAAGTAGCAAATGGGAAAGAATTCCTTCCTTGCTTGTAATTCTGTCTGCCTTGCAGGCACTAGGTATGTGTGGCTGGGATACACATACCAAGAAGAAGAAAGAATAGAATGAGTTACAAAAGAGATTTCACCACTCATTTATTTTTACTGTCTCTGAGTATTTTCTATAAAGCTGAAGTGATCCAAAGAGCTTACAATTGTTTCATAGGCAGACCCCAGAGTACCTAGCAGCAGCTTTGTCCCCCTTCAAAAGCAGGGAGAGTGTCCCCTCTTTTCGTAATCTCCATGAAATGCTGTTTTCTGAGGTTCTATAGTGGTATTCTTTGTGTAGGAGAATAGTTTTTATTGCAGCTTATTACAGTTATGCTTCTTCTTCAAATACTTTAACTTTTAGGCACAGCATGTCTGGTTTATTTTGGCTTCCTTACTCTTTTTGCCCAGAACACAAGGAAAATAGACATGCATCTCCATTGCACTCTGCTCAGGTCTGTGTTCAGAGCACACAGCTGTGCAATTTTCTGGAGATAATATTGCTTCTTCTGGCAGGGTTAATTTTGTGCTGTCAGTGAGACTTCTTTGAGGCAGACATCGACCAGAATGTCCCAAAACTAGAAAAAGGTTTGCTTTCCCAGTATTAGTCCCAGTTTTCCCATTAACAGTGGCAGAGGTCAGCCAAATCTAACACGATCCCTACAAGGACATCTCAAGTCTGACTTGTTGTGTGGGTGTTTCCAAAGGAACAGCTGACCCATGGAGACTTCCTGACTCCCTCCTCACTCATTCTCATGTGGCACTACTGAATCCAGTCAAATTCCATCCTTCGAAAACCGCTGACAATGAGAGCAGTACCTCCCCTCTCCTCCATCCTCCCACCACTGCTCTGTATTTGCGTAATTTTTTCCAACCCGCTTCTGACTCCACATCAGGACTATAAAACTGATGCTCAGAAAATAAAATGCTTGATAGATCAAGAGATTTTTGTAGCTCTTAAAGACTGGAGAATTTTGAAAAAAGCAATTCGTTTTCTTCCTTTGTGTGAACGCGGTTTTTCATATAGAAAAAAAACAGAATTAGTCATTTGATAGTTGACATTTGAATTGTGTTTTGTTGCAAACAGTAATTTTTCCCCCAAATATGATGTGGGGGCTTTAAAAAAAAACAACAACAAACAAAACAAAACAAACACTGCAGTTTTTAGCCACATGATTCAATGAAAATAATTAGAATCAGGAAAGGGACTCCCAATGGATAGTAGAGATCCAAGACTTTTCAACTTCATGAATATCTGCTATTTAGAATCCATCAATTGTAAAAATGTTCTTATCATTTGGTTTTACTCATAAAGGTAGTTTTAGTCCTCCATTTGATAGCCAAATGGAGATTTTACTGGTACAGTAGTACTGGGGCTGTATTTTGCAACTGTTCTGAACCCTCTGAGTGTGCTGTGACTTCAAAAATAGACCCACTGAGAGCGTTTATTTCCCTGATATATAATCTTCCTTGTAAGATATTCCCACATCAGTGTAGTATTTCTCAAGAGAAAAGAGAAATAAAGGGGGAAATGTACTTACTCTGTTGTTCACCTCCTCTGATAGCATCACCACACAAGACCTGGTGGTGGCTTCCTTAGCACTTCCAGTCACTTTTTCCTTAAGTGTTGAGCATCTAGCATCTCCTTCCTGCTCCAAAACAAACTGCTGTGTAGTCAGTTGTTTTCAAAACCTAGGCAGCCTGTTCACCTGCTGAGAGAATGGAGTTAGGAGTGCACACGTTTAAACCAATGGGCTTGACGTCTTGAAACTTAATATCCCCTTGCTGCTGATGGTTTGGATGGCCAGACTAAGCAATTACGGTATTTTGGCTGTTCAACATCTCTCTCATATGTTAATTTTCAGTGGAAGAAACTTGTAGTAAAAGGTCATCATTTGCCAAAGAAATCACAAAGTCATCTGTTGTTTCTGCTTGTGAAATCAAAGGGTAACTGGTAACCAGCTGGTGAGGGCAGGCACGTGCCAGCACTGATGTGGCAGCCACCAAAGCAATATCAGGCAAATAAAACTTTGAAGGTTTGAATGGAGATGCTTTGGAGACCATTAAGGCTCATGAGTAAGAGTGAACAAATAAATCACTAAACTCTGAACACTACAGTGATTTGCTTTTCCATGTAGAACTTGTGTATCAGACTAAGAGGATGCCAAGCCCAGCTGAGATAGAAATTGCTTCTATTCTGCTTCACTGAATGCAGCATTGCTGATTTATGCCATCTGAGCATCTGAGTTGGTGTTACAACATGTTGCCATGGTGAGAAAGGTTTGATCCAGGGAGCTAACTGAAAAACATAGCGTACCGGGGTTATTGTTGTTTTTTCTAGTACTACTAAAACACATTAAAAACAACACTCAGAGTAACATAAAGAAGAGGTACCAAAATACTGAGACAATATTTTATCAGTAATTTTTACAAATTTGCATTTGTTGAGACACAGCCACAGCAAGTTGGTGCATTTCACCACATTCATCTGAAAATATTTTGGTATGTTCCAGGAGTTACATACTGATCTTGGTAAAAGATCAAAATCTAAGGGTATTATATACCATTAATTTTGCCAGCATCTACATGATTAATTCCTAATTTTTCTGATGACTCATTCCCTCTTCTCCTCATCTTGGCTTCTACAGATGTAAATTGGAAAATATATGGAGACCTTTCTAATTCTCAGGACTGTTTTGATACTGAGGTGATGTTCATTAAGTGTTTTAAGAAACTCATGGGAAGCATGCAAGGCAGTCACATTGTTCTTATAATGCTGGAGAACAAAGCTTAGCATGAAACAGTCTTCCTTTGTTAATGATTTTCTGAAAAAATCTATAAACAGTCAGTGAAGCAGTTGGCACCAATGTATTTGTCTCTTCAACACGTGCTTTTGGAATAGAATCACAGAATCATAGAATCATAGAGTCATGGAATCATAGAATGGCCTGGGCTGAAAAGGACCACAATGATCATCAAATTTCAACCCCCCTGCAACGTGCAGCATGGCCAACAACAATACCAAGCTGCCCAGAGCCACATCCAATCTGGCCTTGAATGCCTCCAGGGATGGGGCATCCACAGCCTCCTTGGGAAATCTGTTCCACCTGTCACCACCCTCTGTGTGAAAAACTTCCTCCTAATATCTAACCTAAACCTCTCCTGTCTCAGTTTAAAACCATTCTCCCTTGCCCTATCACTATCCACCCATGTAAACAGTCGTTCTCCCTCCTGCTCATATGCTTCCTTCAAGTATTGGAACACCACAGTGACGTCTTCCAGAGCCTTCTCCAAGCTAAACAAGCCGATACAGCGCGAACTATATGAGTTTTCATTTAGGGGGATAAACAAAACAAAACAAAACAAAACAAAAACAAAAACAAAAACAAAAAAAAAGTGCAAAGTATTTTCAGTCTTCCTTGAAAAAACAAAATGCAAGCATGGTGAAAGAAACTTCACCTGTTTATGGGCATAAGGTTGTTGAAGGATTTCACCTAAGTACTGAGCAGATGAGTTTGCCCATTTCATTTTCCACAGCAGTGCTGATGGATTTTTCTCATTGACAGGAGGGATAAGAGACAACTTCAACAGTCTTCTAACTGCATTTAGGTGAACCTGGCATTAAGCATGCCTTTTAGCTTTGGGTTCTGATCACAACAAATAATCAGCTGAAAGAATTCTATTAAGAACTCGAAAACCAAAAATAACAACTCTGTAGCTGGCACCGCCTCCCCTTTCCATCCAGCTCTGGAAAGCACTTCCCTTTCTCTCTTTCTCCTCTTATCCAGCCGTGTCCTCCACCAAACCCTGGGGCTGGGACTGGAAGCACACAGGAAGGCAGCTGGGGAGGGAGGAGACAAAAGCATCTGAGGTATGGAGATGATAGAGATGTTTTCTCTTGACCCTACAATACTTTCTAAGCATCCTGCTTTCCTTAGAGAGGAAGGCAGCTCATCTGCCGTCCAGCTTTAATTTCTTTTAAACCAATACCCTTTTCTCAGTCCAGTATTTGAAAAATGGAGAAGTGTCTCGAAGTGACATTTCAAAGGAACATTTGAAATACTTAATTTGGAAACTTTTTAAACTATATGTCTCGAATTCTCTAAAAATAAAGGAATTGTCTCCTTTTTTCACTCTGAATCTGTTTACATAATCAGCTTAAAACATACGGATAGCTCCATCCAGCCCTGCAAGTGCCTTTTTTAAACAAATAGTGCATATACAGCCCACTCCAGGGCTATACCAGATCCCCAAACTCATCTGCAGCTTACCAGCCACCGATGTGCATCTTGATGAACACCGTGAGCTGGAATTTGTTCTTGTTTATTTCAGCAGAATAAAACAGCTCCTATTGTCCATTGTTCCCTTCTGTACTTTCCGAAAAACCTGTTTGTTGCTGGCAGCGTCCTCTCAGAGAAATGTGATGCAGAGCATAGTTAAAAGTGTATGCATCTGTGAGGATGATTGGCGTTATTCTGACAAAAGTGTAAAAATTATCTGTTTGGGATGGCAGGCAAGCACAAGCCAAACAAAATCAACATCGGCTTCAATTTGCAGTGAGTACGATTAAGAAAATGCTGTGACTCAAGGCAGCTGCACAGAGCCTGCTGCTTGTTTCCTAGCATCCTACTCTTGACAGTTGTGCATACACAGATTCATTTAACAGGAGCTGACACTTACATAGGTGTTAAGAGGCAAAGCACTTACGAGGATAATAGCATGGATAGAGACAAAATATATAACAAGATGATTACTGTGGTCCTTTTCAACCCAGGCCGTTCTATATACATACATAGAATTCTTCAAATATTAGTTCTTAGGGCTTTTAAAGAATGTCTGTAAGTCCCAGAAGCTGGTACTTGGCAGAACTTTTGATGCTTTATTTCACTCCTGAATGTTGGAGGACAGACTTTTCCCTGTCACTTGTGCTATTTCAAACAGCACCAAAAAAATTATTGGTGGTTTTGCATACAGATTTTGACCTGACCTGACCCTGCTTAACTTTAAAATGTAACACTCATAGTCTGGTATTAGTTTTCTGTAAATAAGGGCTGAATGAACTTTAAATGCTTTAGGTTTTCTACTATAAACCTTAGTCCTCTGCTCAAGATACATTATTCTGTTTGGCTTTTACATAGCTGATTTTTCTTAACATCCCTAAAAAATGTTTATATGGGGGGAAATTGCTGCAAACTGACATCCTATGTGTTTTTTGTATTTCTCAATAAAATGTGTTTTAGTGAGGCACTAATATGTTTCAGTATTCTCTGTTGAAGTTCACCGCAATGTTTCTGCAAGGAGATTTTCTTTTATTAGTCCTGATTTCCTACCTAGGTTTAACAATATAATCTTCCTGAAAGAGAGCAGCTGTTACTATTCCTTTCCTTCTTTCCTCCCCCAGTGTTTTATTTTCAGTTTTGTAATGCAAAATACAAGAATTCCTTTCAGATAGTTTCAACAAATGCAAGCATCAAATGTGAGCGTAGAATTCCCTAAACATCAGGAAATGACTATAGAGACTCTTCTGCAAGAACACAAACCTTTGCATCTCCATAACTTGATCAAAGTGGCATGGCTGGCATGCAGAAAAGGGAAAGACTCTCGTATCACTGATGTTTCTCTGTGGGCTGCACAGAGATATCAGGTTGATACTTTGATAGATTGCAATCTGTTTTCAGCAGCTGACCCAGACATAACATCATCATTTCCTGATTATATTGATATGTGTTTCTATTATTTGCTTATTTTGCGCCTTGAGAAACAATTCCTTTTTGTTGTTCAACTGTAAACAGCATTGCAAGGCCTCATATTAAATCATAATTATTTACCATGCTGTTCACGCACCTTTGTCCCTGGGGAATGTGGTGACGTGAATTTACAGGAAGATCGGGGTATTTCTCACCAACAGTTTCCTGTTATTGATATGCTTTTGTTTAGTTGTGATCTTTTTTTTACCCTTTCAGGTTCTCAAGGGAAAAATAAACAGGCACACGACATTAATCACACTCCTCTGGTATCACATTGGAGGTCTCACAAATACTTGCAGTGTGGAATTATGAACTGGGTTTGGTTCTTTCCAAAGCACCAATGACAAGTTGTTGTTCCTTATTACTGAATCTGCTATTCTGATAAATGATTCCAAAAGTTCTTAAAAAATTGTTTTTTAATCACAACGTGATTGTGTTCCTTTTTAGCCAAGGAGGTTCAAAAGTTTAGGAAGACAACCTTGAACGTTTTGTGTCAGTGTCCTTGTAAGAGAAAATGGAATATGTGGAGATAAAGGAGTGATTACAAAAAATCTTGAGTGCTTTCAACAAACACTCGTAAGCATGGCCAACTTTTTTTTCTTAAGAGGCTGTGTCAGTTTCTTTTCTTTATAGATAAACGAAGTTGTGGAGAGCCCATATCCTTTCTACAGAAACATGGTATATGTATTACATTCATTAACATGTCAAGAGCCACTAGCATAGTTACCAGAGCAGCCTCACACTTCTAAGACATCAATCTTAAATCTATTTCACTGTTTTCAGCTATTCTACTTTTATTTCTGTCTCTGTGGACCTGTGGTACACTCCTAACCAGTGACCCTTGCATAATATCTTGATTTTGCAAAAATGGACTTAGAAGGGCAACAAAGAAATTTAATGTCAAATCAGCATTTGGAAGTTTGGATTGTTTTTTCCTTCAAGTGATTGTAGAAATAATGTGATAAAAGGTGAAACTGAAGTATCTCCCACAGAACCCACACAAGCAAGACCACCAATGGAGACAGATAGATCTGCTGGCCAAACGATGTCTTTCACGATCACAAGTAACGTAGTAGCTATTCAAGCTCACTACAGAAATTCTCAAAGCTGTATATTTTTGGTTTGTATCTTGTAAAGTAACATCTTTCTGAAAAATTATGCTGTAATATTTAGAGCAGAATCTCACAATTAAGGCTATGTGTCCATATCCTGTTACCACCTGAAGATTTATTGTATTTGGTCCTTCGTATTCTGCTTTGAATGAGGAACACTATTATTTTCCTTTGGCACTTCTGCTAGCACAAAATACTACTTAGAATATATAAACAAAAGTTACATGTGTTACAGTATGAAGGAAAATCCGTGTTACACAACATCATACTGGGTTTTTAAATTACATTCTGTTCTTCTTTTGGAGTATTTAACTTCTGGATTACCTGTAGTTTTTTTGTTTGTTTGTTTGTTTGTTTGTTTGTTTGTTTTTATTCTTCAAATGCTCATTTGTACATTTTCCAGTAGACTAAAAAACGCAAAAGGCTCTGTAAAATTTTCTCTACGGCCGTGTTTACAAAGAGCATGGTCCTGTTCCCTCTGAGTTCCTGTTAATTTGTCCTCATCTGTAAACTCAGCCAAGAATGATCTGAGCACTTTTTGCGGGAGGAAATTCTAAGAAATTTCAGGTTAAAAGGTTATTCTAGTTATGATATTTCATCTTCTGGACTTCCAGGTCTTGAAAGCAATCTGTTGCTTCCATTCCTGATTCAGACATATTCCCTCCCAGCTGCCTCAGTTCAAGATTCCACAACCTGAGCAAGAAAAAGCTTTTCCTTTCTGGAAATTCTCACTGGGAGAAAAATAAAAGTTAAAAAAAACCCTCAGATGTTTTATTAAGAAAATTACAACGTTTCCTATCAATTTTTGTTCTCTAAGCATATTCACCCTCAAACCATAAAACATACTTTCCCTCTTTTCACTCTAAAACTCAATGCTAATAGATAAATTCCCCTGTACAAGCAGCAAGCTAACCTCCCACTCTTTGAAATCAACAATGGAGAGCCTGCATGCTGGAAGAGAAGCACTGAGACCTCTCGATGGGGTCTTTCTTTAGTTCTTCCAGTATCCTGACATCTTATTAGCACTTGTTCAGATGTCTTCTTGGCTCCACATCCTAGCTGTGGTGGAACAGTAGTGTGGTCTGAATGAAACTGTGGCTCAGCATTTGCTTCATGCAGTTGAAGCGTCCTTTAACCTGCCATAGGAATCGACTGATCTAGTGAAGATCAATTCAGTTAAAACATTTCACGAATGAATGAAATTCCAGTTTCAGTTGTCATATCCGCAGTTACTCACTGCACAGAGTTTTAACACAGTTCTTCCTTCCTCAGTAAGGGTTTAAGATAGGAATCTGGATCTTTTATTTAAGTTCCAGACAGGATGGAAGGAAGTCGGAATTGCATATCATCCAAGAAGTTTCAGGCTCTTCATTCCTCCTGGGATGAATATTTGGGCTCAGTCCTCAGCGGAGAGGAAGGGATAGGTTGCATCTTTTCTCTGAGTCACTGGTCGTTTTGTTGTTACTGATCACTTTGTTGTTGTTGTGACTCCATCGTTCTTGTTCTCTGCCAACTGCGTCAGGAACCTTAGCCACAAAGATGGAGACACTAGCTTGTAGTTTGCCACATCTCTTTTAAACCATGTGCACCGATTTTGGTATTTTTAGTGTCCTTCTAGATATTCTTCATTATTATGCCTTCATAGTAGGGTAAAAAGATACTCTCTTTATTGCTAAGTGTTTTTGGAAAGCAGACGTCAGCAGATAATCAAAACCAAATCATGACACCAGAGTGGGATACTCATCATGAGTGTTTCCCTCATGATATTGGTTCACTATTTCCAATCTCTTTATAGCTACTAATGATATTTTTACACAGAAAAATAAAGAATATAGCTTAAATTATAATGAAAATTACCAGTTGAAAGCGTTGGGTGGTATTCACTTGGCTTATCTCAGACAACTGAAACATAGACAACCACATGTGATCTCCTTAGTTCTCCTTAAAATTTATAGTGAAGAGTATAGTTCTTCTGAGCTACAGTTCCTCTTACCCTCCAGTGGATATCAAAATGAGTTACTTGAGCATGTCTAGATGTTTTCCAACTGATGCAGGTTTAGAAGCAGAGAGGTCTAGCAAGAAAACAAGTGACATGGTGGTTGCAGCTGTATGGACATTTTGCATGTCTTTACAGTTACGTGTTCTACAGTGTTGGGCAGAGAGGATGCCTGCAGAACTCTATTCCCAGCTGCCCCTCCAGACAAGGCTGAGTGCCACTAGATCAGATAAGCCATAGTTTTGTCAAGCTGCATATAGTCCTAGGACTAATGCACACAAGCTGGTCACAGCATTAACCTCAGTTAGTCTGACATCTTGGTCTCTGTAGCATTTCTCTGTTCAGTGTGTTAAGTCCCACTCAGATTCCTACCAGGGTATGTGTTTTCCCTTCATCTTACTTCGGCAGTTTTTCATTGTTGCAGGGGTTTCTTTGGCATTATTTGTCACTGTTCATTTTTCTGTGAACTCAAGCATACTGAGTATATGCACACTCAGCATGTAGTAGGCAGTGAAAATGGAGTGCTCTCTCAGCAAGTAGTTTCAACAAGTTGTGAAATAATAGCTAGGAGGCTTGGCCACAGTTATAAGAAATAGCAAATATGTCGTCCACTGCCTCTGAAGCATAGGGAATAAACAGTAGGCCAGCTTTATGTGGACTTGTGTGCTGACTAAAATTCCTAAGTAAGATCTCATTTTTACAGTTAAAAAATCAAAAATTTACTCTCTACCTGAAAGGACAATTACACAGGTGGGATCTTAAATCTGTGGACGAGCAAAGTTAACTTGCGCAACCCTCCTATCTACTGTACTATTGGCAAACAGAAATGCTGAAAGCAATGAATGTCCCTTAGTGTACCACTCTGAATGATTTGAAGGCAAACACAGGCTGCACTTTTTGCTGAAAGCAAAGTGCAAAGCCAAGAGTTATCGTTGACTGGATGAGGTCCTCAGAGCCACTGGAAAACGTTTCCCTGCAGACAGCATCATCACTCTGAGACACTGCTCAAACTCAACACCAGTTAAAGGAAGATGAATATAAAACCACTCTGTTATGTTTAATAATTACAGTAATCTCAGGACTCAAAAAGTTCCTATGAAACTCAGTCAGTTTGGATGCTCAAATATAACATTTCTAATCAGCTTTAGTTTTAGCTGAGAAAGGTGAACAATATTCCAGTCCAAGTGCTGAAGACATTTCAGCTATGGTGATGTCTTCTGCTGATTTACTTAGCTGATGAGAGCTGAGTCACAGCAATCGGGAGATTGACACAGAAATGAGAGCATTTTCATGCAGACACACTCTCCACTAATTCCAGAAGTGCTTGTGTTGTCTCATGCCTGTAGCATGCAGAGCAATCTCATCTTATGGAAGAAATGCTCAAATACTTTTAAAGGTTCACACTTGAGTAAAATTTACAATATATATGCTTAAACCTAAATCAGGGAGCTGGTCCCACTGGAGAACTGTGCTCTCAGACATTTAAGTCTACAACTGAGAAACTGTTTTTAAAATGTACAAACTACTATATCTTCTCTTGCAAAATGTTTATTCTTGCTTTTCCTAAGCTTTGTTTTTCTCCAACGTTTTTCAGATATTGATGCCAATGTCATTTTACAATGAAACTGGCTCTGAGTACAATATATTAAACTCTTCCTCTCCACACAAAATAAACAAATGAAAAGAGAAACAGAAAATCCTTTATCTGTTGTCTATTATTTTTTCAAAAGTAAATAGATACCCACTGTTATTATAACCACAAATCACTCATGAATGTTACTGAAAACATTCTGGGAAAAATGAAGAACAATATCTGAGCCACTAAACAGCTCTTATTTTAAGAAGATATACGTTATCACAGCAATGTGTGTTGGTTTTATTTATAGAACTTCTGTTTAAAGCACAAAATACCTATTTGCACTCACATTAAATTGTTATATGATATGAAGGTATATGCTTTTCATTATTTTTTCTCCGTAGTTCACATAGAATTTAGGAAGGTGTGTTTGAAAGAAAACATTAAGATGAATCCAAGCCTGCAATATTCCTAGAGAACTTTGCTGCTGTTTCTAAGATAAAATAACTCGCTAATTATTCAACATTTCCAAGTTGCGTGTCTTGCTGGTTCTTTCTTCGATCCCACTTGCTTTCTTCCATTGTACATTGGTCATTTGTTTCCACACAGCAAAAATCCAATTTAAAGAGCAGATTTAAATCAGCGTGAGATAAGCAATACATTTTCAGTGGAGGTGGTACAGTACAGTCCCAGAGAAGTTTACCTAGGTAGCGAACTTACTTCATTCTCAATGACAAGAAGAGAGCAGAACACTTGGCTCTTCCCCTTGGAAAACAGGCTCTTTGGCACTATAATTTGATTGAATTGCCACTTCACAGCGGGATGGTGCATCATGGTAATACTGGCTGTGAGCCTGAAGAAAGTTGCCAACAAAAGCCTTAATGAGTATGTAGTTATTCCGGAAAAAGTCCCCTGTCAGCAAAGCTTATTTGACTCTTGAACTGATTTGAGCTGTGCCAAGAAAAGCACTCTTGCTCAGGTGCAGAGTCACTGCCAGTATTGCTGAAACAAAAACTGTTTTGGTGTAGGCAAAGCTGTAACATACGTATATTACAAAAGCATGGTCCCTTCCTGTGCTGACCTGGCCACAGCCTGACATGGAGATCCATTTGGTTTGATCAGTCTGGTTTTGCCCTAAGAAATGGTTCCAGGTGGACTTCAGAACAACCTACCAGTCATGTCCTGAGCAGGCTGCTTGGATGAATCCTGCATCCCTCAACACACACATGCAAGAGTGCTGCTCACCTCAGCCCACAGTGGTGGCCCAGCTGCTGCAGAGATGGTCTCTCCAAACAAGGAAGGCCAAAACTGCAGGTTCACAGCACATACAGACCATATCCTAGGCCTCGATGGTGACCTCCACACAGCTCCTGGAGCTCCAAGCACCATCTACGTAATGAACTTTCAGGAGGGCAGTGAAGGAGGTGCAAAGGAGAGCCTGGATGCAGATATGGGAAGCAGATTTTCTTGTTTCTATTTCTCCACAGAAGTTAAAGAATGAGCTTGAATTAAATGGAAATCCTTTTCCCTCCAAACTTGGAAATACTCTTCAGGATCTCAGATTTTCCAAACTTTCAGCTTGCAAGAAACAAAGAAAGTACTTTTCACAAAACTATGCCACATTTTAACAAACCAAGTAGTAAATAAACAAATTTCAAGCACAAGGAGATTTGCTGTAGAGTTAGTAATGAGTGTCTGGGTTCAAACATTTTTTTGAAATGTACTTTATTAGTAATGGACTATTGCTCAAATATAACTTTTGACTGAAGGATTTATTTCAAACAAGAGCACAGTATCATGGGGCTGGTGAAAACATTTGAAAGTGCTAAATATACAAATCAGAAAGGAAAATATTTATCTTTCATGAAGGCATGATGACAAAGAGAAGATTCTGGAGATATTTCCAGTTGCTGCTTGGAAACTTGGCTCTTTGGCCAAGGGACTCATTCCTACGGTTTTTACTTGTTTCATACAAAACTCCTCTTGGCCTTCTGTAAGCCAACTACTTGTTGGTAAAGTACAGCAGAAACAGGCCCATTCTTCTCAAGGATAAAAGTCCCGATGTGTAAGCTTCAGTCTTAAAAATTTGCAAATAATTTTCAACATCTCAAGGATTAGGAGGAAACACAAGTCTGTTTCCAGCTCTGGAAACCTGGTTAATGCTACACCAGGATTTGGGGTGTCACTTTCTTTCCTCTTCAAACAGGAAAGGGAAATGTGCTTTAGAGGTAAAGTTGCAGTCATTACACAAGAGGTAAATACGGCCAGTATTTTTTATTACCAGTGGAGGAGTAGGACACACTGATTTCACTATAGTGTTAAAAGATTCTCAGCTTCAAACACTGGCTCAAATTTTCTTCTGTTTTTTGTTGTTGTCATCGTCATTTTGTTTTCTTTCCTACATGTCCCAGATTAGGAAAAAACTAATTCCTTCCTTACCAGGAAAAACTGGGCAAAAAAAGTTTAAAGAAATAAGCATTTTAAATTTAATTAAAGAAACTTGTTGGGGGGAGAGGGAATAAATGATGAGTTTTAGATGAAAATGCCATTCTGATGTGCAGACTTTGATGTGAACGTGACATGGTTTTTCTGCTGAAACAACTTTCTCTACATCTTGGAAAAACATCTGTAGTGATAAAAATATAAAAGATCTCTTGAGAACAAGAATTAGAAAAAGATCAGACAAGAAGAAACAAATTACCTCTTGGTAGAGAGACTGAATCTACTTTAGTGCATCAAGGGGCAATAAGAGAATACTTGAAGAGCTCCTGCAGTACTGGTAATAATAACATATAACATGTTATCCATACGAGGGAATGTACTCACAGTCTAATGATGTTATTTAGTCATAGAGGGAATATTAGGAGTATTGAGTAATGAGTTATTGGGTGCTAAATCCCTATGCATGTTAATTACTGCCAACATTCCAAGTCTATGCATTTGCATATTTGCGTGCCCAGCCACTGGGACTAATATGCATGTGCTTTTCTCAGAGCAGCATGGGTTTGAACGGCCCCGCACGGGACTGGGGCTTCTTTGTACTTCACTCCATAAGCTCACAGGAAGACATGGTCTTTGTCCTGAAGCATTTTAATGTCTATGGAGAAACAATGGCATGAAACAAAAGGAGGGAAGCAGAGAGGCAAAGGGACAATGAGGTCTCGCAGTTACGTGAGTCAGCTCCATGTACAATCATCTGAAAGGCTCCTCGGCTAAATAGCTTTGCTGTCCTGGGATGTGTCCGGGCAGCTGGTGCTTTTGCACGGCTTTGATGGTCTGTCTATTCAGTTTTATTGTTCTGATGTGGAGGATGTTGTTTGCGTTTGTAGGAGAAGGAGGCCTGGTTTGGAGGAGGGAAGCAGGACTTCCAGGTTTCCATGCCGTTGCAATGGGTTTAGAAAATAAAATAAACCTAGGACACACAGTGCTGTTTTTCACATCAGGTTTGAGGAATACAACAGGAACTGGTACTGTTTCTATCATCTGTCCTTCTAGATTTTTCTACCTCTAAAGTCTCAGTGGGCTCAGAGGTGAGACAGGTGCTGTGCAGAAGATTCCCCTGCAATTTAATTTATGTTCCTCAGGAAATCAGTAAAATATAACTGCAGCTGACAGTCAGCAAAACCAATGTGTGCCCTCTGTCTTACATAGGAACATTTTTGTATGAAGAATTACTGGTCCCAAAATATCTGTGTGAATAAAAAAAAGTTTCACATGAATCTTCCAGGGGAAACAGTTGGTAGAAGCAGTTATATAGCCAGCACTGGGGAAAGCATTTATGACTGTTGTTCAAACATGTTGAACCACAGTGAATCAGCTCAATATTAGCCATGTCGTACTTAGTGTTTCTTCATTATAATTACAACACTCTAAGATACAGAGAAAGCGCCCACCCTTCTCTCAGGTTTCCCCATGTCAAACTGTATTGACCAGAAGTCAGATGAACATGTATCCTTCTTCTTATTAAAGTACTAGAAGTATGCCTTGTGAATGTTCTGCAATCACTCTGTGAAAGAGGACAATCCAATAAGAAAGCCACCTGCAGTAGCTGGCTAGGGCCCTTGTTCTGATGCATAGTACCCGGAGAGGCATGGATGAGACATTTGGCCTCCTCTTTCCTCAGTTTGCCATCTATAGCTTGAAGAGTCTTTCTGTCTGTGAGGCAACAATGAGGAACATACTAACTGCAGTAAGATGCTCATGGAGTGGTAAAGGAAGCACCATAGCATGGCAAAAGACTTTTATTATACATAGAGCTGTTGTTTTCAGGTGACAAATGTTCATGTCTGGTCAGCACAACCTCATCTGCTCTTACATACAAATTGCTTCTCTGAGGTTTGGAGCACATGAACTGCAGGTAGCTCATTTGCTATTCCTCTGTATGTGAGCTCTGCCAGCTGAACTCTAAATGCTTCTGTCTCCTTCCATATTAAGGAAGCTATTTATAGCCCCCTTGGCTGCATTCCACTTGAAGGTCAGATTGTTTACATAGAATGAGGATATATTGTGTTTTTCTAAATAGAGAGCACATTTTTTTGATTCATTAAAAAAAAAACAACAAAAACTTTTCCCTGAACAACATAATGAACAGATAGTACTTCCCACTCCTGACTGCAAGGCCAGGGAGTCCCAGAGAATAACTGGGATAATATGGATATTCAACTGCCTGCAGGAAAATAAAGAACATCTAAATTAAAAGTGAAAGAAGATACAGGTAAATGCAATTAATGGGCATTTATCTCAATTGAGTGTTCATCACTGTCTTATGGTTGCATTTCTTCCAGCAATGACTAACAGCGTATGAAGTCCAGCACAATTTCGTCTTCCTCAGGCAGTACCACTGTTCCCATTACTTGTTTTTCAGGAATCTTGCTATTTCTTTTGTTGGAAACAAGGTGGGGTCAAAAAAATGTGGAGACCTACAAGCCCAAATGGAAAAGGCAAACAATACATGCTGTATGAGGTCAAATTATGTGGATATACTGTTTATTCTATCAATTATTTTTCTTCCACCAAATTCCCCATGTAGTATAAAAGTACTTCATGTTCTAGTGGAACAAAAGTGTTCCTGCATATGACAGCATATGGTTTTCTCCTTTCTCAGTTGTTTTTCAGTTCTTCAGCATTTCCTTGCATTAACTTATCAAAACATTACAAAGATTAGAGCTATTCTCTCCACCCCAGCACTTAAAAACATAAAGAAAATGAGACATTATATCACTTTGATATTACAGCAGTTTGCAAGAGAGAAACACATGGAATGGACAGAAACTCTCACAAGTTCAACCAGATTGTTCACATCTATCAGCCTAGAAAGCTATTTTTGACACATCGATTTGATACTAGGAATAAACTGTCCCGAGAATGAATTTTTATCCAGAATACAGAAGAGGCCAATGTCTGGCCACTGACCTGGTTGTAGGCTCAGATCTTCGTGGATAGCTGGGGTAATTTCTTTTCCCCTCCCATTAATTCCAGCCACCGCCACACCACTTGGCACTTGGCTGCAGCTTGCCCCTGAGCTGCTGCCATTTAACAGCTTTATAGCCTGATCCTTTATTTTTGTTGATGAGACTACTGCAAAGTTAAGAGCCTACGGAAAAGGAGGTTTCAAATGAAGTGACTGATAACAACCCACCACTTTATGGCCTGGGTTGGAAGG
>PPHD01008004.1:0-12656 GCA_002909625.1 Bambusicola thoracicus | reverse complement strand
TAAGAACGATCTTAGGCAATCAGTCACCTGCTGCTGGTAGAGGTGAGATAAATGTTTCTGGTTGGTGTTTGTTTTGTTCCCTGCTACTGTCACAGTAATTCAGTGCTTAAAGGGTCCAACTCGGGATACCCCTTGAGGTCTCCTTTGTGAATCAGCAGCAGTGTGATTCATACTGTACTTGTGAATAGACTGTGCTTTTCATAGCTGCTATCTAAGCCCTTATCTGTAGTTAAGAGGGACTAAGATTGAGATCCTTGGTAGTAAACCCCTCATGCATTACCTCAGTCGGAGAACTTTATATTTTTAAAGACACTTACTGAATTCTTAGTGAAGATACTCTAGAATTTTGTCAAGACCAACAGATTCAAATACCTTATTTCCTTCTCAGAGTCACGTGCGTACAAGGCTGCAGCCCAGTAGCTCCGAGACAGATCGTTCCATATTACTCAGAGAGAGCAAAATGATTTAGTCATTCTCATGGCTTTCCCATATCTGTCACAGACATAGTAGGTACCAAAATGCTCTCTCACCAAGTAGTCACTAAGAAAATCTCTGCCAAAGTAAGCTGTGAAAAGTCCAACCAGATTTTTGCATGTTGGTTCTATGATTCTATGTCTCTTAGACCACGTGCAGGACAACTAAAGCGCTATCTTCTGTCTTGCAAGAAAATCCCACTCACCACAGACTTCTTGAAAATGACCACTTTGAGGTCTCTTTATTCTTTCCTGAGGCGTTGCACAATTTGAGCCTATGGTTTTACCATATTGGGCAAAGCAATTGCACTTTGCTTTGTTTTGAGCCTCTGAGATGCAGGCTGTGAGCTGACTGCTCACTGTTTTGGCATCCCCAGCAGTGGAATGTCTGTGTGGACGATCAGAAGATCGCTCAGAGGAAGGGAAGAGTTTACTGACATCCTTATCCACATTCCAAAGCATACCTTTCATCTCCTCATTGTGCTGCTCCAGAGAGAGTAATTAATGTTCCACCGCTCAGACTGCAAGAAAAAGGAGCCCATCCTTTGTGCGTGCTTAGAGCTGAAATTCCTGTAAGTTTGGGTATATGAGGATGTTCACAGCCACAACAAAATAGGCGATAGATCTAAGGAATATTTCAGTGGTTTGGTACTCAATCTAAGGACTTATTTTTAGCTCTGAGCTGCTCAGTGACTTGCATTCATGCTCTGTGACAAATGGATTAGATCCCAAGAGTCATTGACATCACTGTAACAATACGTCAATTCCTCCCACCTGGGGAAAGAACCTCAGATTTTTTCCACTTAGGGTAGAATCATAGAATGGCCTGGGTTGAAAAGGACCACAATGATCATCCAGTTTCAACCCCCCTGCTATGTGCAGGGTCACCAACCACCAGACCAGGCTGCCCGGAGCCACATCCAGCCTGGCCTTGAATGCCACCAGGGATGGGGCATCCACAGCCTCCTTGGGCAACCTGTTCCAGTGCGTCATCACCCTCAGAGTGAAAAACTTCCTCCTAATATCTGACCTAAACCTCCCATCTCAGATGTTCAATCCAGTCTGGAGATTTCCCTTGGCAGACAGCAGTTTCTAATCAGATGATAAAACCGAACTTGCTAATTTGGTATCTGACCATATTGTTTGTTTTAAATAGATTGCTTGACTTTTAAGCAGGTACTTAAATACATCTGCAGGTTTATGGAGTGTGCTATATTAAATATAAGGAACACATTCCTTTCTCAAGAGCACTGATGCTTTATCATGTACTGCTGTGCATACAGTGAAGTACATACTGATGTACAGTACATCTGTGTACATTACATACCCCCTTTTAAGAACTGTATGTTGATTGTGCCATCTGTGTATGTATGTGTAGATGGCCTGTGTAGGTCACTCTAAAAGTAATGTCTTCCATTTATTTCCGTGGAAACTACAACAAAGAGCACAATAACACTATTTCATAGAGCAAATTCACAGCTACAAACATCGTATTTCAACATAGTCACCACCATTATTAGCCAACACAGGTGGATAAGTTGATCAAGATGCTCTTCATTTTGTAGCATGACAGCTGTGCATGGCCATCCACATCATGGCTTATCTTTCGCATTGCTGTTGCCATTGCTGAAACGCATCACCCACTGCCTCACTGTGCCCACATCCCCTGTTTGGTCTCCACAAACATTCAGTAAGTGTTGATGAATGTCAATGGGTGCCATTCTTACCACATGGGGGGATTCAGTGGCACACCTTTGCCTCATCCGCACTTCCGTGTCAGACACCGTTCTGTCAGACTGTTCCTCTGCTGCCATCTGTCTTATGGCAACACATAATGGGATATTGGTGGGAAGGTTCAACCTCTGCTGCCATTCCGCCAACATTCACCTCTGACATAGCGGACTGACATAATGAAATAGGAGGCATTACTTTCGGAGCGGCCTTCATAGGTAGCTGACTTACTTACGCTGATTGAATTATTTTAAAGGGTTACTTTGATAATTCCAGGCATTAAAGACTGGATACGGTGGAGTTCTTCAGCCTCATTTAAAGTTCACACAGCTTAGACAGGTTGGTTTTTTTTTTTTTTTTCTCTCCAGTGAGCTTTTATTTGTTTAAAAAATATAAATAGATAAAAAATACAATGTCTCTCAAATATTTTAAAAGCATAAGTTATACAACAGTCTGGCTGCTGGACATTTTCTTTGGCGCTGAATACGTAATAAATAAGTTGATATTCTGAATAGTACCGTAAGAAATGAAACAGGTGTTTTGCTTAAGTTATTTCTAAATACTGAAAATATTTAATATAAATAGAAAACATTAGAAAAGAATAAATATTTTAAATACAATAAATAGGTTCCTAGAAGGAAATGAGAATGCCTATAAATGCAAACCATTGTTACTCTCTGGTTCCTGAAACGGAACAACACTGCCATCTGCCATGTGGCAGATCGGTAACAGAGGACTGTGCCCGAACTAAAACATTCAAGCACTGAAACTCCTGGTCTTATTCAAATAGCGAACGGCCCTCACGGTCTTCTCCATAAACGAAGTAAAGTCTCGGAGGATGAGGTGCGTGGTGATTTTCTCTATCCAGTCCTTATCTGACTTCAGATTGGCGAGGAGGGATTTCTTGGCGGCCGAGTCTGGGATGACCACTTCATCGGGATTTATCACCTGTGGGAAACACAACGTTGAGTCAGACCGTAGGTAAGAATGTGTTCCACCCAGCTCTATACCCCTCCTCTCCATACAGGGGCCTGCAGCCCCACCTCCGTGGTTGGTTTTGAGGTACGCCTATCTCTGCTCCTCCAGAAGACCAACTAACGCTTGTTGGGGTTGGGGTGGCCCGGCCCAAAGGGCCTCACAGCATCCGCTCCCATGTAATGGCTGGGGACACGGGATGTGGCTCGGCCTAGACCACACCGGCCTCTCCATCCTTGCTCACAAGTGTGTTAGGTATCCAGGCAGGGAGCTTGCTGATGCATGGACTGGAGCACAAGTAGCAGATTGTCTCCACCTGCCATCCCCGTTTCAAACAGCCTTACATGGACTGCTCTCCATGCTTCTTCCATAAAGAAGTTTCCACTCTGCAAGCCAAAGCTCCTGATTTTCTCAAGATCTCAACAGTCCCTACAAACACGGGGCTCCGTGTGCCCGCTCTGTTCCATGCCACCTGCTCTGACTGCCTCAGCACTCATCATTCCCCAGAAGGTCGGTCTCACCCAGCCCTACAACAAACATTCTACAAACAATCTATCAAGTTTGAAGCCGGTAGCTGCCTTAAGCCAGGACTATTATTCTTAGCAAATACAGTGTGAAAAAAGCAGTTCAGCTCCCTTTCACTTAAAGAATGAGGAACATAAATAAGTGTGGTAGGAAAGGCATTAGANGCAAATACAGTGTGAAAAAAGCAGTTCAGCTCCCTTTCACTTAAAGAATGAGGAACATAAATAAGTGTGGTAGGAAAGGCATTAGAAGCACACAATGGCCTTCTCAGGTGCTGAAAACACCTGGCAGGGAATCGTGGCCCGAGTGCCCTGCGGTTCTTGGTTCCCCCTCACCTGGGCAGCCCTCACTCACCCACAGCTTCACTGCTGACAAAGTAGGAAGGGTTATAGGAAGGGAAGGGTTATGGGCGTNGAGCACACAATGGCCTTCTCAGGTGCTGAAAACACCTGGCAGGGAATCGTGGCCCGAGTGCCCTGCGGTTCTTGGTTCCCCCTCACCTGGGCAGCCCTCACTCACCCACAGCTTCACTGCTGACAAAGTAGGAAGGGTTATAGGAAGGGAAGGGTTATGGGCGTGAGTAAGTGCTGCAGGAATGAAGCCGGTTTTGAAGTGTGATCTTTTAAAGCACTCCGAAACACAGAAAACAGCATTCAGAAGCGGGTGTCGTTCCCTTCACCAAATCGAAAGAAAACCGGCCGTTTGTATTTGCAGTTATTTCTGTGAGGTCTCAAAGCTGCTGTACTTCACAGGGGTTAGCAGCGCTGGGGGGCTGAGACCGAATCGCAGCTCTGAGCGGAGTGCCTGCTGAGCACGTGGTTTATAAAGGAGTCTGATTGCTGTCTGGGGGTTAGGAATGGGAATAGAAAGTTGGAAGGAGAGTACAGAGCACGAGCTTGTAAAACTCGAACGTCAGTCATAAGGGAAAGCAGCAGAGGCAGCCGACACCTGCTGCTGATGGGGTAAGTAACAGCGGGAGATGCTCAGCCTCGGGCAGCACCTATTGCCGACCGCACACCGCCGCACGGCCCCGCTGCCGTGGCAGCGCCCTGCGCGCCGACTCACCATTTGCCGGATCGTGGCCGCCAGGTGCTTTGTGCTGTAGCACAGAGACTCGACGTTCTGCTTTTCGCTATCAAAAGTCTCCTGAATGAATTCCAGGTAGGTCTGAAAGGCGAACAGGCCGCTGGAGAGCTTCCTCAGGCATTTCTCCTGCGGGGAGAGAAGCGAGAACGTCAGCAGCAGTTCGGGGTGCCCGGCACGTCGCCCTTCGGCGGCGCTCGGGTCGGGCCGAAGGCTGCCCGAGGAAGGAGCGGAGAGGTTCCTTGCCTCGTCGAAGCCGGCCAACAGGCAGCCGTCCTCCTCCGTCACCTTGGGCAGGTTGAGGTTGTTCCGGACGAGCATCTCCATGCTGTTCTCGCAGACGGTGAACTTCTTGCACATCTGCGGAGAGACACCGAGACGAGAGCTGCCGTCGCGTCCGAGCCCCGGGGACGGCCCGCGGGTCCCCCGCAGCGCCCCGTACCCACCTCGTCCTGCAGCTGGACGGCGCGGTCGCGCAGCACCCGGGCCAGCGACTCGCATTCGGGCAGCGCCCGCCGCGCCCCCGCCTCCTCCTCCAGCCCGATCTCTCCGGACGAGTCCGCGGCGGCGGGCAGCGGGGCGGCGGCGGCGGGCGGCGGCAGCAGCAGCGGCAGCAGCAGCGGCAGCAGCGCGGCGGGGCCGGGAAGGGGCGCTCTCCGGCGGCGGCTCCCGGCGCTCCCCGGCCGCCGTCCCGTCGCCTCGCGGCCCTCGGTGAAGTTCATGGTGCGGCTTCTCTGTTCGTCGGGGAGGCCGGCGGGTCGAATGAGCTCCGGGCATCCCTGAACGTGTATTTATCGAGGGGGCTTCGAGATTATTCATGGTCCGGGAAAATCCGGCATGAGAACACGGGGGTGTGTGCCCTGTGCTTGCGCTGGGTTTGACACTCGCCCCGTCCGAGAGCATTGAGATTGTGAAACGGGGCCGGGGGGGGGGTGGGGGGGGAGGCGAGCCGGGCCAGGCAGAGGCATGAAGTCATTTCTCCTCCCCGTAACTCCTTGCGGGCCGCGCCGCCGCTCACCTGGCTTCGGCCGGGGGTCGGGGCGGGGGGTGAGCCCGGCAGCCTCCTGCGCGGTCCCGTACCTGCACACAGGTGCGGCGTGTCTTATCTTTCCTTGTGTTTTATACATCATATCCACTGATACGTTTTGGCTGCTTTTATTCCTTATGCACCTTCATTCTCGTTTGTAAGAATTTTAAGAACTCTTTCTAGTCGTGTTCTACTTCCATTCGCTCTGTGTTTATGGCTTATAGACGTGAACTGGACGCCCTTGGTTCAGCCGCTGCACGCGTCCACGTTATGCGCTGTCACACGCGCACCCCTCTGTGAACCACACCTGGGCACATCCCATCTCTCCGGTGTTTCCAGCGCGTGGCGGTGAAGGAAGGTCAGCACCCAGGGCTCCCCGGGGCAGCAGGCGCAGGAAATGCCACGCAGTTATTTACCTGCTATCTGCGGCCTTATCTCCTTCGCCACACAGGGAGGGGTGCTGGGAATTTTGGCCTTTTGCTGAGGGATTCCTTGCCCAGAACGTGTGTGCCCATTCAGCTCAGGCACAGGCTGGCATGGGCTTTGGGGAGCTGCCCGGGGGGTGCTGCTGGTCGGCTTTTGGAGTGTCACCCTGTGATTTTGCCAACTAGAGAAGAACAGAGAAAGGGCTGATCCTGGTTCTGGAATGGGGAGGGCATGGGGCGCAAGGAGACGTTGGCACGAGAATTGAGATAGGACGTCCTCTCTCAGACTTGGCTTTGTAAAGAGGCCGGGTGTTGGCAGCTCCAGAACAGCCTGGATAGAGAGTGTCAGGAAAGAGGCAGAATACCACTGTTTATGTAATGTCCCATTCTGCCCACAGCGCAAAGGCAGCTGCAGTAGTTTTGCCCACTTGGGAGATATTGGCACTGAATTGCAAGCAACACAGTGACTTTCAGTAGCTGCCTTCAGCATGTGCCTGGTTCCCTGAGCCATAGCAATTATATTCTGTTGTGTTCTTCCCAACCAGAGCTGTGGTACGAACCACAGGAATAAAGCACACAGCCAGCAGCGTGTTTGGCCAACACCAAATCAGCGGGTCCAGCTGCAAGGTGCCAAAGGGCAGGACCAGCCCAACAAGGTGAGTCCAGGTTTTGCCTTCTGATGCCACCAGGGGCAAATACAGCAGGAGGGGAGCTCCTGCCTCCCACTTTCTCTATGTGATAGCACACAGGGAGCTCTTTCTTTCCAGTTCTGGATGGCTCGTGTTCTTCCTGCGCACAGCCTAGCTTCTCCAGTCTTGTCAGTGTGTTTGGTTAAACCTTCAGAGTGAAATAACATAAAATTTCAATTGTTGTTTCTCACCCCAAAGCTCCCATGCCTTCTGCCATTGCTGTCCCTTACTCTGTTTTTGGTTTGTTTGCTCTTTCTGTCTGGGTGTGTGCGTGACTTCAGAAGTGCTGAGTATCCTTGCATGCTCCCAAGGCAGATGCTCATGAATGCCTTACGTAGCATTCAAGAGAAGAAGGAACCTGAGTTCACACTTCTGCTACTACTGCATTTATTTTCTTTGGGAAAATCTCTCTCCCTCCTCTCTCTCTCCATTTTTTTTCCCCCTTTTCTCTCTGGTACTGCATTTGAAATAAAAAATTTGCACTGATCTATCTATAGGAATGTTTCAAGTTTATGATGGACTTAAATCCATCCAAGATTTAATTAGCCTGCTCTATACTGCTCTGAGCTAAGCGGCTTCATCACCTTGTTCAGAAAGCAGTAAGCCCCAAACAAGCAGTGCTGGGTCACCAGTTAACTCTGCATCAGGACATGGGGCTGTTGGGACTTCAATATGTATGAGCACTGGTACTGAGACTGTAAGGTATAATTTCTAGATACATGTATATCTTACAGTTCACTATTCTTCTACCCTTTTATTGCTGTGGGTTAGTCCTCTCTTATTATTTATGTTACAAAACAGATGGCTGCCTCTCACTGTGAAAAACTTTCCTCAGGTGGGATCTCGGATATTGTCAGTGTTCATCCAACTCTTTTGTTGGGGCAATGGGCATTACTGCTGTAAAGCTCTATGGCAGCAGAGAGGCCAATTATGAATGCTGTAAGAAACCTCTCTTCTCAGACTCTCTGCACATGAAAACTACTCCTAGCTACAGTCAGGGATGAATTCATAGCCAGAGAGCCAATATAGGGTATTGCCATCTGTTGAATGCTTAGTTTCCAGCATCAATATAGTAACTCCTAGACTCGAAGAATTGCTCTGGGTGCAAGCAAGCCCATGCCACTTTTGCTCCTGATAGGCTGAGAGATTTGCAAGCAGGAGGCTGTTTTCAGGTGAGATGGGTGAGACCATGAGGGTAAATGCTTCTACCACTGAAGTCCTTAGAAGACTGTAGAGCTGTTTTGGTCAAAGCGTGTCACCCCTCTTCTGTTGGCGGTCAGACAAAGGCCTGTGAGGAGCCCCACCATGGGCTGAGGTAAGGCCCAGTGCTCAGTGCTATGAGCCAGCTGGCTGCATATACGTGGCCTTCCTGCACAGAAAAATTAAGATTTTGAATGAAGGAAGAGGATTATTAGGTTTGTGGTATGCTTCGTTCTGATTTATCGGTGTTTTTCCTTTCTGATAATCTTCAGTATTCTGCAGTAAAGATGCAAACCTCTAATGCTTGATCAGAGATTGCTTCTTTAGGCTGTAGTGTTTGCAGCAGGAGAAGGAATATGACTGAAATGTAATGGTCCCGTGTGGAAGAAAATGCCAGCTGCTGGTGGATGATTTAAGTGGAATCATAACAGTGACTGAATGAATTAACTTTAAATGTCATGAGTGAGGTATAAAGCTGATGTCCTCCGGCATGCTTTCAGTGCCTTAAAACTATTAATGAGATCTTAAGTTCCTATAGCTCTGTACAAGACGGGATTTGTGTTGTCCACCAAGATGTGAACGCATCACCCATTTTACAGCTCCTTTCTTTCTGAGGATCATTGTATTCAGCATTCACTGAAATTACAGTATTTGAGAGCGCTTATATGTCTCTCATGCACGTTAGTAATACTGTCTTCAACAGTCTGCGTAAAAAATCCCAGGCTTCAGAAAACAAACTTTTTTGCCCTAAATGTTTCCAAGTAGGAGGACACTGCCAGCTCCAGCAATAGGTGAGAGTGAAACCAAACGTCCCTGCGCTGTACTTGAAATGAACATATTGGGCAGGATGCTAAGATACCGTGTTCATGTTTCTCATAACCAAACACTGCTTTGAGGACCTGCACACAACACTCAGGAGTGCTGCCACTCTGAACAATCAGCCCTTTACTACTGCTGTGTTGCAAGTTCTTTGGTTCTCTGTTGGTTGTTAGCCAGCAAGGAACCACACAGATGTCTGGGGTTTTTTTTTTGTGAAAAACACTGGGGATTGCTCATTTTTCTTCCCTACAGGCAGGCTTGCATCATTTTTAAACAAGACTAGGATATGTAGTAAGACTTAAATTTTCTTCTCGAGCATATCGTATGCAAATACTGTGACTTTCCATGCCTTGGGCTAAAGTAGAGGTTTAGAGGAAAAATCTGTAGTTTGTTTTAATTTGTGTTCTGATTTCCAGCCTTATCTGGTTAGTCTTGAGAAGAGAAATCATGCCATGGTCAACCATTCTCTAGTCAACCACCATGATGGCTCGTACGCCGGGCACTGGAGGGAACTATACCTGGGTACAATCTGAATGCCACATATCACTCCAAGTAGAAACGTCCCTGTCAAATAAAAAATACTGCAGGCAAGTATCTGTTTGTACACCTAAATGGGATTAACACAGCACTCATCAAGGAAGGTAGACTCGCACCAGGAGTAATTAACTGCTACGGGTGTACCAATAAATGCCACCAGGATGCGACTCCGCAGCCCTTCCTCATGGGTGGAAAGCAGCTGTTACTTTGCCTCTATTGTCATGCAGCACGAAAATAGAAAGTCTCTGTCTCCTTTTAAAAATAAAATGGCTGAAAGTTCCGCTTGCGTTTAAGGAACTTCCTTGTTCCCTTTGAGCTCTTTCTTTTAAGCATGAGAGATGAAGTTCGAAGAAGTTGTATGACAAAGGAGAAGAGGGAGGTTTTTCAGTCACTGGGGAAGATGACGAAGCTGGAAAGAGAACACAGTGAACAGTCAGCATATGGGAGGTACGAGTGTCATGTTTTAACGTAGTGCCTCAGATTTAGATTGTATTTTATGAAATCTTCAAAAGGTAAGGCCTCCCTCCATGGAGCTTGCTCAGCAGCAAAGGAAAACAAAGCAGTATCAGTGTTTGTTAATCACATTTGTGAATGCACACCAAATCTTGTCCAGTTCAGGAAGAATGGAAAGATGGCTTAAGTGGACACTGATGTAATTTTTATCCCATTTGAGTGTAATGAGACACACTGACTGTCTACCTGGAGCATTACCCGTGATACAACAAGATGGTATGCTTTACAGGGCCACTGACAAAAGTATCGTAATTCCATTGCCAGGATCATGCAAGGCATTCTTTTTGGAGATAATGTTTCAATGACAGTTTATTTGTGTTGAAATTTTTTCTTAAGAAATGAGTAACCAGAAAAACAAAACACATTTCACACCTGCAGAAATGGTAGTGTGGTTTTCGTAAGGGTTTTGTAGGTCAAGGATCCTGTAGTGATACTGGGGGGCTAGTAGGGAATTTGCTGCTGTAAGTGTACGTTTGGTCTTATGGTGCTGTCACAAAACCTGAACACCATTGCTCAGAAACTGCCTTAAGTGCTGATTTTGTTTTTTTTGGTCTTCCTTTTTCTGTGCGCATTTTAGCACAGAAATTGTTAAAGGGAACCGACTTACTACAGTGGGAGCCCTTTTAGTTGCACATCAGAGAGATATAACAGCAAGGATTAAGAGGTTGTGCTGAATCTGTAACCTTCACTTTTCCCACACTGCTACTATTGAAGCAGAAGCATCCTGGGGGGCCAGATTGGTCCTAGGGACTTTGGTCCAATCAGCAGAAGGTTCAAGTGGTCTAGGCCCAAGCAGATATTTCTACCAGTCAGCTAATTAGATAGCCTGATGTATTTTGTTTAAATTGCTCAATCAGGATGTGTGGGAGATGTTGCATCATATCCATTCCATACGTAAAGGAGTTGTGAACCCAGATTTACTTCTTTACAGAAAAGTTCTTCAACTCCTAAAAATAATCTTGGCCAAGACATTTTCCATTCTCTCCTCTTCAAGTGAATGATTTTTCTTAAGATGGAAGAGGTCAGGAGTTGTGCTGCCTTGGTGGGCTGGCCTGGATTCCAGGCAACGTTTGCCCCAACAAATAGCAGAAGAAATGTGGCCTTTGGACAAAAATAGAAAGTGATTCCCAAGAAGTGCTGTGACTTCAGAGTTCTTGGGTAAGCCTAGGCAGAGGTCCATAGTATTGTCCTTGCTTCCTCCATAGGCTGTGTTTTGGGAGGAGCTGCTCTGTACTCCCAAACCCAGGAGAGGTTGGGTGCTGGATTTTCCCCAGAGCAGGATCTTGGCTACCTGGGAGAGGTGCCTGCTTTCTAAGGGGGAAACGCTCCTTTTCTCGGAGTTTCTTTTTGGCTGGTACAAGAGTTCCTCATGGTTTGTTGGGCAGTTTCTCACTTAGCCTCTCTCATGGGAACACCACTGCTCTTCCTGCCCCAGTTAGGTGCTGCTCAGCGTAAAGTCCCAGGGTATCGCTCGTCTTGAACACAGCGATTTCCCTGCTGGTTTCAAAAATACATGTGAAACCAAAAGAAAACCACACACACAGAGAAAAACCAGAAGCACTTTAGATGAACGACTGGAATCTGAAAAACCCCATCTCTCCCCTGTGCCTGAAGTGGCATGTGACGGTGACAGATTCGGTGTGGAGAGGGAACATGTTGGGTATCTCCCCAGTCATCTTTGTACCTTAGCTCTGCAGCATCAAACGTCACTCCCTGCTGCTCGCTCTCTGATCTTTGTTGCTATTTGTAAATGCCCAGATCTCGGGATTTCTGCAGGCTATCTTCTGATGCTGCATGTCTGGGCATATCAGGATGAAGTGCCTACACTTTTGCAATGTGTGACAGCAAAATGTATTCTCTTTATTCCAGTAAATTCAACAAAACTTGGCAAACATGAACAGAGAGGGAGGATTTTGTTGAGAATTACAGATGTTTTTAAGAAACAGTGTTTCATCTAATAATATTTTTGTTATGTGTTATGTGTTTGTCTATGCAAAATTTCTGGTGCAAATTTTCATATTATATACATATTATAAAATTGCTGCATTCTAAAACTCAGTTTTCAACTAAATTTTTCAAAGGGATTTTTAAAAGCCAGGTATAGGATTCCCTGGAGATTCCATGTTTCTTGGAGAGTTCTGTGCTTTTCAGCTAGATGCTATCCATGTTTCCCATTCGGCCCAGATGCCACGTAGTGAAATCTGCTTCTTTCTGCCTAGTGCTTCACCTGTGGTTCCACAACTGTTGCATGCTGATATTGGTGTGGGAAAGTTTTCAGCCTGGAGAAGAGAAGGATCCGAGGACACCTTATAATGGCCTTCCAGGGCCTGAAGGAAAAAGCCTACAGGAAAGCTGGGGAGGAACTTTTTACAAGGGCATGCAGCAAGAGGACAAGGGGAAGCAGTTTTAAACTGGAAGAGGGTAGATTTAGACTAGATATCAGGGAGAAATTCTTTACTGTGAGGGTGGTGAGACACTGGAACAGGTTGCTCAGAGAGACTGTGGATGCTCCCTTCCTGGAGGTGCTCAAGGCCAGGCTGGATGGGGTTGTGAGCAACCTGGTCTAGAGGGAGGTGTCCGTGCCTGTAGCAGGGGGGTTGGAACTAGATGATCTTAAAGGTCCCTTCCAACCCAAACCATTCTATGATTCTATGATTTG
>PPHD01008003.1:0-17891 GCA_002909625.1 Bambusicola thoracicus | reverse complement strand
TTTTTTTTTTTTTTTTTTTTTTTTTTTTTTTTTTTTTTTTTTTTTTTTTTTTTTTTTTTAAGGTATGCACATGATGCATCAGAACATAATTAACTTACTGTTGCACTTAGGACTTAAAATATAGTGGTTGTGAGTGGTTGGCCCAGCTCCAAGCGCTTCAGTGATAGTATTCGTCTGCCCAGGAGCATCTTGAATGTTTGATTGCAATTAATAATTTCACAGAAATAGTTCTCACCTTGTTAATGGTTTCTTGTTCAGTGTTCACTCCGATCTCAGGGGCCTGCTCAAGGTCTGCAGCACTCAGTACCTGACTGCTAACTGCTGTACTTAGGACAGATAGGTTTTCTTTTCCACTAAAAGAAGAAAATACAAATTTAACACTCGACAGTATCTTAATGAGAAATGTTAAACACACCCAGATATGGTAGTTTATCAACTGTGCAAGTTCATCTACAGACAGGGAGATCCTGTGGTTGCTAAAGCTGATCTAGGTTCAAAATGTAATAGGCAAAGGCTATTAGACACAAAAACATGGCTCCAGTTCAGGAAGCCTGTGCCCTGCTAGTTACCAGAAGAATAGAAAATACTCCTATATATTTGCTTTATTCTTTACTCTGCACTTAACATTCACTACTGGTTATTACCCTGAGAGACTCCTTGTGCAGATGGGCCTTTCTTAGGATGTAGTATGATTTTCCATATTTAGGCAGTGTGAACATCTATGACCCTAAAGTACAGCAGTGAACTAGAAGGAGCCACTGCAAACCTGAAGCATTTTTGAGCAGTCATCTATTTGTTGTAAGCAAAGGGTTAGCCTGAAAGCAATAGATAAAGCAAAGACAGTCCACACAGCAGGTGACTTGCCATGGAGATATCACTAGAAAGAAAAGGATCGGGATTCCTGCATTACAGAATGTCTGTAATGCAAATCTCTCCCAAGATTTCAGCCTGTAAATGACAGGCCTTTAGCTGGGACTGAAAAAAAAAACCACAACAAAACCAAGCATAACCGTGGCTCTGTTCACAAGGAGCTGTTTGCCAGCCAGCCTTTTGGCATAGGTAAAAAAATGTGGCTTAAGGTCAGCTGCAGCTAACACTGCTATCCTGGAAATAAAGAACTGACATTTTTTTTAATATCCATGGACTTCAGCCAAAGCCTCCTTCTCCATTTCAGCTGCGTTGACATTGGTTTTATTGGCACTCCGAGCTCATACAACTGAGCTGCTGTATGACCCCCTGCCAGTACCTCCTGAGAGGTGTCCCTGCATTAATCTTACTTTGTGACTACTTTCAGGGGATCTCTTTAACTCTATCAGATTCTCAGTAAGACTCCCAGGCAATGCCTTTTGGACATCCTTGCAGAGCATACTCATACTGGTAATTTACCAACTAATTTTCCTCCCACATTTTAACTCTCTAACACTTCCTGTTCATCTCCATGCCAATCCTCCTCTGGGAAGGAGGGGGCAGGTATATTGGCCATAGTTTCAGTTCTGCTGGAATTTAACTGTAAACTTGTGTTAATTACAATCCCAAGTCACATCTGACATGCAGAACTTGTAGCAGCCACTATTGTCCTGAGTTCCTGAGCTCCCTATACCCTTAATTAATATTGTCTACTGTTTTTCAACACCTCAAAGTTTCACCCAGCAAGATCTCACAGCCTGCTGTAGAGTCAGGATCACTTTCTGTTTTTCTGTGAAGCATCTTAGATGTGTAACATATCCCATCTCGCGATGTCTTTCAAAGGGAACACGTAGTACCAGTAAATGTGTGCTGTGTTTTGCTTAGGGAACCTGCCAGAATTCTGCTTACACATCGAGCATAAAAAAGCATTTGATTTCAGCCTTCCTTCTGGGAATTTCTCCTCAAGTATGGAAGATTATTTAGTATTTGGTACATTCAGTTATTTGGGATTCCTACTAATATGATTTGTTTGGAGAGGCTTTCAAATGACCAATGAGTTTGCCAGCTTTTTAAAGGTTTTTGGTTTGTTTGTTTGTTTGTTTGTTTGTTTTTTCACCTTTAATGAGTCCTATGGCAATAATCTGATTAAGTTCCTCTGCTAGATCTGCCTTAGGACCAGAACTATGATAATTAGTTTAATAGATGGAACAGCTGTTTTTATCTCAGAGATGCTTTTTCAGCGCTGTTGGTCCCTTGTCCTTCCAGAGAATGCCACACAGAACTGTGCATATTTCTTCCCTATGTGATTAATATACAAACCCTCTTAGTGGAAAATTAACTGTGCATCCTAAGTTTAGCCTATTAACTTGCTAGAGCTTTTGTTTTTTTTCATGTGTGTGTTAGCATTACTGTTGCTTGACCTGACATTATGTTGTGTATTCAATTTTGAATCTTCAACTTAGACCATCATTTGCTTTTTGACACGAAATTCCTCTCTCGTCACACTCCTTCTCCATAGTCTCATGTCTGATTGAGCCCAGTCACCTTGTGGCAAAACAAGACCATGCTGGTAAACTCTGTAGATAAGTGAATTCACAAAAGGTTCCTGATGATGAGATAGAGAAGGAAAACCCCAGCACGTTTCTGGCTCATTTCTCTGTATCTCTATCTGATCAGGAAGAACTAAATAAATAAATCAAGTTAACACCAATTGCGTGTCAGCTTTTGGCATCATACTGAATAGATGATGGGGCCGTATCAGATGTACCTAGGGTGGAGTGAACCTGACCTTAGCAACAGTGATACTAACAATATAAGTAAACTGGAGATGATAAAGGAAACAAAAGAGACTTTTACATCTTTGTATAAGAATATGTTGATACCCTATGTACCATGAGTACTCCTTCAAAAAATAATATAAAGTAGCAGTTTTGAGGGGACACACAGGTGATGAGAAGTGCTAAGAGGAAGCAAAGGTAACATCTAAGTTATGAGAAAAAATGACATATTTTGGAGAGACAGCTTTAAGGCAACTAGCAGTGACATGCAAAGTCTGAATCTAAGTGACAAGCAAAGCTGAAACAACATGTTGATTGTTTTGAATTGTCAAACAGAAGTGAGAAACTGAACAGGCAGATTTGAGGTGTCAAAGAGCTGAAACTACTTGAGCTGGAGTGCATAAAGCAGTAGTTTTACGCACTGAAGGCCTACTATGAAGGCATACTGCTATTCAGCATGAGAGCAGTGTCCTCTCATTTGGAGCAGCCTGAGGATATCCAGGGAATATTGGGATTACTATAGTTTTTATGCCAGAAGATGGGCAGGCTACAAAAGTTGTATTCACAAAAACCTCAATAAACAGCTATGAGTGAAGAGTAACAGAGGGAAAAATAACATCCTTTTAAACACTGCACTTCGTTCTCAACTTCTATTTAAATATACACTTAAATATGACCCACTGACAGTCTGAGGGAAGGGCTGAGGTCAGACCCTTGCCAAAACATCCTGAAAGTGACATCTTACACACACTGCTGTTCACATAACCTTACTCTGTTCTGTGTCTTAATGTGGAATTACTGGGTTGTTTGTTCAAGTGCCTATTTATCCCCTCAGAATCTGGAGAGATGCTTGTGTTGCTATTTTTTCTCTTCCTCTTTCTGAAGGAATGCAACATTTTTGTGACCAGCACCTGACACCTGAGTCCCACTCAGAATGTGTCCATTTGACAGGGCTATACTGCTCACAGTGACAGAATGGAGACCTACTCACATTTCCTCCAGCTGTATTCTACGTTTTCAGAGAGTTTCTTGTTACATGAGGCATTTGATTGCCCCATTCTTTCCACTATGAGTATTTTCCTGCTTATACCAGCCATATGTTCTCTCTTAAATCACTTGGATCTGAAAAGATGTGGAGCTCCCAAAGTCTGCCTCATGCCTTGTCTAACTGATCAGCTGTCTCGGTACAATTCAAGTGATCTCAGCTGACCCATCTCAGAACAGTGATATCAACTGCCCGCCATGTGGACAGCTTAATATATTTTAGGTTGGACAACATTGCTAATAAATACTTATCAGGGTCTGATGATGTTGAAACACAGCATTTCCCAGTGCTACCCAATTTTTTCTAGAGTAAGGCCAAGAGGAAGGAAAAATGTGGACACACTATAAGCATTTGCTCACACTTGCAATTGGTTTTCCTATAGTCCTGCTAGTGTTTCTTTATATTTCTATACCTTCTAGAGTTACTTCAAAGGAAGTCAAGTCAGATGTGTGTCTCAATGCATATCTGGTGTGTTTTCAATCATGATGAAATTTATAGATGCATGGAAATCTAACAGAGTTTAAAAGGAATGATCACTGCTGATTTTTTTGTGGTGAAATAGTGGTATGAGATCCACCCATCCCATTCAATCATCTTTTGTCCCTGTATCATTTGAAGAAATCAAGTAATGTCATTGCTATGAAAAGATTTTGCGATTAGATCTGGAAAATGGAAAAGCAATAATTGAGAACCTGTTTATTTAACACTCTGAAAGGCAGTTAATGTCTGTCTGAGGCAGGGATGTTTCTCACAGAACCTTTCTCTCCCTCTAATTTATGAAGAGCCATGGCTGTTAATAGCATTCATCTTAATGGGCTGAACACCTCTGTTAAAGAGATGAAAAAAAAAAACTACTGAAGAACCTAATAGCTGAGCCCAAGACTGTAAATATTTGAATCATATTTAATTCTCCTTAGCTATGAGAACAACAGAAAGAAAGTCACATCTCAATGAAAAGAAAGATATGAAAACTACATGAAAATGCCTTTAGGACATAGCTTTGCAGTCTGACTGAGGGAAGATGTACTTTAAAGGGGGAAGGTAGTGCCTGTGTCAAGATATAAAGAGGTGCTGACTTCACTTATAAATAGTGGAAGAGTCATGGCATCCACTGATCCCCAAGAAGTTAAGAAACTGAGGAGAGACATCCAACAAGAATAGAGATTTTCAGGAAGATTCTCTGCTAGAAGAATACTGCAGAGTAATGAACTTCTTAGATGAACTATTGAAATTAGTTGGTTTGGGTTCAAAAGGCTACAACAGGTTAAACAATTGCTAACTATTTAGCATTTGCTAAAGGTGTCTTATAATCCATTTACTAAGCTCAGATAGGTGGTGATTGAAACTAATGTGTACCAAGTGTCTCCTTGTGTTAATGCTGTCATCAGCAGCAAACAGCAGTGATTCATAGGCATTTCTGAAGCAATTACCAAAATTTTGCTCAAGTACCTCAAGGAAAGCTTGTTAAACTCTATTCTTATTAACCCATTCTAAAACTGAATAGAAAAAATCATGTTCCTAGCTAGCCCTGGATGTAATTTGTACTATTCACCAACCCCATAGTGGTTGTCTTCTCTTGTCATCACCCAAGCTCTCTCCATCCATACACCAAAACACAAAGTGGGATCTGCACTCAATGATTCTATTATTTCCTTTTATGTTACTGAGAGCCTTGCTTTAAGTCAAAGTGAGGAAGAATTAAACTATATCTGTGGCTATGCAAATGTCCTAGACAGAGTGCATAAATATGAAAGCATTACATCAGTGAACATGATGTGAAAACTTTTCTTGAATGAAGACTATAAATCCTCTTACACCTGTGTAACACTACTTCTCTAATGGGAGAAAAGGAATTAAAAGAAGTGCATAGGTGAGAGGAAGGTAGCAGGAGGGAAATACTAAAATAGTATACAATAAATTTTCCTGTAACCTGAAAGAAATGTAGATGTGCTTAGACACTGAGAAAAAGAGTGGGTTTGTACCCAGAAAAGTGCAAGGGAAAGCAAAAAGTTTAATGAATTATTCAGTGTTCTTGAGACCCTAATGGTGCTGCCTGATAGCACGCTCATTTGCCTAGAGACCCGCTGCGGTTCCACCCTTTCCTGCCACAGCTGGCACTTCTACAAATCCACATTCTGGGCATGGCAATGTGTGTCTTATTAAGCACTTTTGGAAAACAAAAACAAAAACACATCTTGGTCTTATCCTGTGTTTTTTTATTATCTTGCTGTTGCTACTTTACATCAAAGAGTATTGGCGTATGCTACTGCAGGACTTTTCAGTGAATATATGGAGTTAGTACCTAATTTAATCCTCTCAGAGACAATGGCACCTTCCCCATTACTAGGACAGAAGATATAAATACCTGCTGAATAAGCTGCTTAATATCTTAGTGCTCTAAAATCTGCCTTGCTCATTTGCAAGATTATCTGAGGTCCTTCAAGAAGCAGTTCATCATAAAATTGATCCTATTAGCCATACATTGATCTAAGTTAGTGTCTGAATTTCAGACTCCATAGCATTTTGAAAAGTAAATGTCAGAGATGTTCTGAAATTAGAAGTTTAGTTCAACTTCACATCCCTTCCCCCAGATAATTAGATTCTCACAACTGTCAGAAGAATGTTTCATGTGCTGCCCCTACAACATTCTTGACTGTGATTTTGATATTCCTTATTAAGCAAGAAATACTTAACTCTAAAGCTGTACTGTGGTTAGGCTACAAGATCACTGAAATTGCTATTAGCAAAGTTTTTCCGGTAGTGATGTTCAGATTCAGATCTAACAACCCCGAGAGTTACATATAGAAATGGTACTGACAGTGATTCTAAATGTGTTTTGTAGTCACACTCATAGGAATAATCATTATATTTCCCTCACAGATCCAGTCCTTAATGAAAGATGTCTAAAGATTTTCATAACTATACAGTTACGGGAGAGACTCAGTAAACTTACTTTTGTGAAGTTAAGCTTAACACAGTATGAGGAAAGGCAATCTTCTCAGTTTTTTTTCAAACAAGCTGAAAATTCATACTTCATTAATTTAGGATCTCCTCCCCATAGCACTTCACCCTTCCACTGCATTTGTTTATTTCCTTTTCTCAAGAACAGGAAATAAAGATTTCAAGTAACCTTTTTATAAGTTTCTACTCTGTTGTTCCAGATCCTTAACTCCATGACCTTTCTTTTCTCACTTCTTCCCAGATGCATTTTTCCTAGCCTTCTGAGAAGAGGGGTTTTTTTTGCCCATTCACTTCAAAAATTTTAATAAAGGCGCACCCAAGAAATTCAGGTGTCTTTTCTACCCAAAACAATTATGTGCTGTGACACATTTCTGAATATAAAACTAAGTAAGACTGGAGCTGAGCATTCTATGCCTGGCAAATAGACCTTGCAGTCTGCAGGAATCATGAATGCCAATTTCTTCATTAATTCACTTACTAAAGAAGAAGAGATATTAAAAAGCAACAGGAGGCAAAAATAGTAACAGCTTTTTCTATTTGTAGCCACATGCCCACCTTCCTGATCATCACTTCACACACCATCACTTAGATAAATATGGAAAAAAGGTAGAGCTCCACTCTGGGAAGCAGGGACAAAGATGGGCAGAGACCAAAGCCACCTCTGAGAAATGCCTCCGGGCTTTCATTCTAAATAGTCTTCTTCTGCCTAATGGCTCATAGTTAGCTATGCTAGTGACATTCACCTTGAACATCCAGAGGTGATTCAGGCATGGTAAAGCTGAAATCTTTCCTGCAGTGCGACAGCATGGCTTTCTGCTGGCTTCAGAAGTGGCAGTGCAGCCTGTGCTGCCACGATGTTATTTCAAGGCCTCCTGTTGCTACATAACACAAAAGAGAATTCTGTGATTTCTTCCCTTTGAGCAGTTCCTTGCTTCTTCTATGTTTATTCGGTAAGTTTGAAAGATGAAGTAAACTTCGGATGGAATGTGCACGTTACCAAAATCTCTTAATTGCTGAAGACAGCATGTAAAGCTGTTTTAATACACAATTCTTCAACTCGTGATTTTATTTGGTAATTTTAACGATGCAATTTTTGCAATTATATTTTATGCCTGCACATCAAAACATGGTATCATCCCCTGCTTTCCTCGTACAAGCAGTTCTATCTGTAACTTAAATGAAACAAACATGCTGCACAAAAATTTTGCATTTTATCATCTTTTTGGATTTGTGTCATCAATCTGTGCCAGGAGGTGGTGCCACAGAGCAGGAAACAGTTCAGGTATGGTCTGGCAAGCACATGTTGCAAGATTAAGGGCTAAATACATGCTTTTGCCTTTTTGCAGTATCTGTTGATGATCATAGCTGAAGCGTGACACTATTCAAATATATTAGGAGAGAAAGCAAATACCTGTTTGTCCTTTGATTTGTGTTCCTTTCACACCAATTTCGCATTTTTATTTGAATGTTTTATCATAGAAGGATTCCCAGCTTTCTTCTACACAATAAAATCTCCCCAGCTCTCCATTATAAATTGACAATAAAGTCATTAAAGATCTGTGACATGATCCATCATTTTTACTTTTTCTCTTTTCCTTGCAACAGCCTTATTTACAGGTCTTGATTTATTCTGAAATGAAAAAGTTTTCAATCATCTGAAACAGATTGAGGACCAATATGATTGCTCTCTTACAACTGATCTCCTGAGCAGTTTCTGTTGTTGTCTTTCCCTGTTTACCTGGCTCAAGACTTCTTAGAGAAGAGTTAGGCTGCACAAAGCAGAAGGAATTGTACACATCAAAGCACATAGGAGATATTTAATGTCCTCAGTGCTCAGTAATTGTATGAGACATCTGCAACACAGAGTGGACATTCTTTTAATTATTATTTCTGCAGAGATCCTGCATGAAACCATGCACTGAGACAGACTGCTCAGTACACCTCCAAAGAGTTCCTTCCTGAGAGATGTGTTCCTCCTTCCAAGTCGCACAAGAATTGTTAAACCACAATTTTGAATAATTTTAGGTGGGGTGTACTTTACAGGTTTATTTGTCACTAAGGCAAGTGGACGTTAACCTGTTCCTGAACCTACATATGTGGCTTTAAGCACTTCTCTTGTTTTATGTTTTGAAGTCATACGCTTTCAAATGAGTTTGTTTTCAAAGTAGTTTCCTCATGTCTTGTTTACAGTGAACTTGTTTTAACCTTATTGTTATCTTCCTTCTGTTGCATGGCAACCTCTTGACTTTACTTCAAATCCCCTTTCCTCTCAACTCTGTTCTCCTGACACCTCTTTCTTTGAGTCAAGCTTACTCAGGGTCATTTATGCCTTTTCTAAGTCCTCTGCCACCTACACTTTGCCTTGCATTTCAGGACATGCTTTCTGTTCACAACCACTCCTTTCATTTGAGCTTCGTTCTCTGCCTGGAGTCTGTACCTCACCTGTTTAGCTCTCCTGACTGTTGTGTTTTGCTGTTGGGTTGTGAGGCCTTTAATACTAAGCCCAGCTCTGCAGGTTTTCTGCAATTGCCTTAAAACCCAGCCTTGCCAGTATAAAAAATGCCTTTACTCCGAGGGACAAGGTATGCCTCCATCTTAGGATAACTCTGAAGTCTGATAGAAAGATTGCTTTCTCCCTTTCAATAAGTTGTCTGAAAGTTGTCTGGGACAGAACTAGTTTGCTTGGCCCTAAACCATACCACACACCAGATTGTCAATTTGAAAATGCAGACAAATATGTTACAGTGTTCGAGAACACTTCCTGATATTGTTGAATTTAGTAACAAGCCTGAAAAGTACAGTAGGAACTCACAACTCAAAATATCTCTTATGTTTTACCAGCCTTTAACTGTTGCTGAAGTTTCTTCAAGGTCTCTTGCACGGCAGTTTTATGGGCCAAGGTTCTCTTCCGGACTTTGCTTACTCTAATAATACAAATGCCATCAGTTATCTCAGAGCCAGCTGTTGGTTTTATCATGTAGCACCACAGGGCCTTACACTTTCTGTGATACATATCCAGTAGCACATGCCCCGCTTGGCATACACTGGCGTCTAACAGAGCATGCTGACAAGATTGGGTGGGTTCACAGTTTCTGTTAAAGTTTACTAACTGTATTAATGTTAATGTCTACAGCAGCTTTAAGCCAATTCAGATTTGATTACCCCTTGCTGTCATACTACCATATTTTTGTTGACATGACAGCTCCTTTTCTACTGAAACTGGCAAGTCAAATGGATCCAGATTTTTCAGTAAATTCATGTTGCCAAATTTCTCACTCAAACTTGCTCTGTAAATGCCCTTTGCTTTGAAAAAAAAAAAAAGAAAAAGAAAAAGAAAAAGAAAAAGAAAAAGAAAAAGGAATGTATTTGTAGGCAGAGACCCTTCCAGCCTCATTTTGACACTGCGAATATTCTAGTGTCACGCTCCCTGGTGTCCCACAGTAGATAATAATTCTGCATGCCAACTACTATAAATGACAAGATAGAACATGTCTTGTTCCCTGGGCTTTTTATGTTTGACAGGCTGCACTTCCCCTTTGGCTTTTAACTGCAAACATCAGGCCTTAGCCACATGTCTCCAAGAAAATTTTGTTTTTTATGATGACTGATTGTCAGTCTGACTGGGATCAGGCTGATTTGGATATAAACACCAGTGTTTGTACACAGAAACCATTAGAGTATGTTATAATCATGCCACAGATCTTTCCCTGTTCTCTAGAAATCTCCCTATCTTTGCAACTACTCTGTGGGATTCTTTGGTTTTCCCTCTTGGAGTATTTGGTTTCTGGGATATAAAAGTTATTTACATTATACTCTTTTGTTCCACATGGAGATTCTTCATTCATCTCTGAACAGACCAGGCTCTGTGTCATAAAAAATTAGATGTATTAGTGCAGTGCTCTACCCAGGATAATGATTCCTGCTAAGAATACTGCACTCAATATTCCCACAGTCTCTATGGCCCTATATGAGTGCCTGGAATCTCCTTCCTTCCTTTCACAGTGCCATCATTATTGTGCACACTGGACCATCCTCAGTCAATTTGCTCATCATGTGTGTCCCATTGCTTTACTTTGATGCTTGTATTCATGTTCTGCACAATGGCTCTTTGTTTTGATGTCTTCCTCACAAATGCCTATTGTACTTATTATTAGCTGGTATTTTTTTAAGTTTAAATCATCTCTGGTCTGCTAGAATCTTAAGTTCCACTAACAAACCCGTATCTACTTTAACATCTTTGCTGCTCAAAACAGGCGTCTGCATTTCTTTTGCTAGTTGGATTCATTCCATATAAAAAAAGTATCTCAGAATGGCTTTGCTCCATCTGTATCCACAGCGTTTATCAGATACTCTTATCTACTATGCCAGTAGCTAGGACATTATTCCTGCCTTACATATTTCTTGGCATTTTTCTTTGAAGCTTTAGATGTCTTTTCTTTCTTTTATTCTCTGTGATAAAGGCAAATATTCTTGCATGTACCTCATCGTTACTATCATGCTTGAGAGGAGTTCTGATCTGGAAACTGATGAATCCTAGTAATCCAGATCCTTTTGTGGTACCCATTTGCTATACTTTTAGGTGCTGCTGTGCTACGTCAAATGTAATTGCCTTATAATGTGCAACTACATTTCACAACACAAATTTTGTAATGGAATTAAATGTCTTCTATAATCTGCCTGTCACTGTGGATGATGTGGTGGTGCCAGGCCTACATGGTGCCTGGTATATTATTTCTTGAGGTAAAGGACAAGGGACTCAGTGCCTAGTGCCTTCCATTCCAGCATAAAGGTGTAAGCATGCTAGAAGACATATGACTTTCTTCAGTGGAGTATCATTCTTTACCAGAGGAACTTTTGACGCATCTATATAATTCCATAACTGATTCTGGATGTCTGTAAATGATTGCAAATATTAACTCTACCAAATTCTCCTTTCAAACGCTCTGCTTGCCTCTTCCTTGAATCAATGAAGGCTCCTTGGGCACCAAGTGTTTCTGAAAATCAGATTTTATTTTGGTGCCTGTCAGTGCATTTTATGTGCTTGGCTCTTAGCACCATTTCATCTGCTCAGTGATGTATGGAGCAGTCCTATGGGGCAGATGGGCTGTCAGGTTCCATTTCTTCCATGGCAGTTTATAATTAAGTGCATTTTCATGCAGATCATTTTTCTTTGGGCACAATCTGTTTCAGGCATAATCGCTCCTCAGAAATCAAATGCTCCCGAACCCATGTAGCAATTAGAATGACTGGTCATCTGGCACTTCAGAGAGTTCATAAAGACATAGGGCAACTGCATATGAATTCCCCACTTATGCAAATTGGACATGCAGAGTTTTCATTCTTTATATTTCTTAAATATTGAGATGCAGAATGGTGAAAATGCAGTCATTGGCTGTCAGAAATTTGAAAACCTAATTGTGTGTTTCAATGTGCATAATACAAATGAGGAGATGGAGACGGCACTTTTAAGTTTGACATCGTGTTTCTTTGAAAAGTGCAGGGCAAGGGTAGTGTTGGCTGGTCAGACTCATGGCTGTGGCTCAAGTGAAAGTAGTAAAGGAGTAGGAATGCACCCATAGTGCACCTATATACAATAAAGATTATGAAGAATTAATGCCACCATTAGGAAGCATGCACTCAGGGAACTTGTATCAGGAGGGAGAATTCAGAGGTGGGAATGTGAAAAACAAGTAAATGTGTTGAAAACTGCCTTTTTGTGCTGAGTGAAGTGAGTGGTGATGGGATAGAGGATGGATCTTGTATCTGATTGTGTTGCAATGTAAATTTTGCAAAAATTTTTAGGAGCAGAAGTAATAAATTCTGAGATGGCATTTCCATCCACTTCACCTCCCTGAAAGATCTACTGTGTAAAGAGAATGGAATTAGAAACTTCCTTTTTCCTTCTGTATTTTGCCAGAGTAGATTCTGGAGAATTTAGGGAAGATGTTTTCATTGCACCTTCCACTTGTAAGTTCTGATAGAAGGGATATATTTTGATAGAGCTTGGAGGCAGAACATAAATAGTAAATGCTTGAACAGAACCATGCATATTTTGAGAATTACCCAACCTTGTAACTGGAGGTAGAGGCAAGTTGCCAGAGGTAACTTTACAAATTTCTTCAGTCCATTAAGCATTCCAGAGCTTGGTAGGAGCATAAGGAGATGGAAATATCTTGCAGTTCAAAAGGGTGTAAGTGGCACATGTGGTATCCTGTTACCCAGAAAGGTTTTGGGGTCACATCTCAATGCACTGTGGACAGGAGGAAGGGCCTTTTGCAAGCTACTTAGTTTTCAGTGGAAAGGAAGACAAGAAAGATCCAATGTCCCAGATGAGAGTTAAGTAGGACACCAGTACACTGAGTGACTTCATCCCTTGCCTGCTCTGTACGCTTTTAGTTAGAGTGACAGTGCCCTAATTACAGCCCCTCTTTCCAGCTGCCACAGCTGCAGTGAGGCAGGTGCTGGTTATGCAAAGACTCCCCAGGGGTCAGAAAAGTAGGTTTGGTGTAGCAGAAATGCAGCAAAGTGGGTACTGGACAACACCAAGCTTTTAAAAGTTATGTTGGATATTTGCATTCATAATACGTGTTTCTTCTACCATCAGGACAAGGAAACACTGGAATGTAGCTTGCCAAATTTCTTCTCTTGCTAATTAATGAAGAAAATGAGTTGATTTGTTCACATCAGTTTCCTACTTTACTGGCGAGATAAAGTCCCAGGTCTCTCCAAGATCCCAAAAATTTACTTTCAGAGAGCAGAACTACATTGGAGCATTTGTTCTAGAACCAGACACTGATCTTTAACAGTAGAAATAAAATGAGTTAGACTCTGGAATGGATCTCAGAGCTCTCCAGAATAAAAATGCCCAATACTTCACCTTCTTGTCTGCACAAACAACAGTCCCAGCAGTGTACAGTCTTCTCTTCATTTCCACCTGTAGCATGGATGCCTGTGCATTAAAGCTCTGTGATTGATAAGGCACACATGAACAACGCTGTTATTTTTTAAACAGGACAGAGTTTGCTCTTGGGCTTTTTGCCAGTGCATCTGACTAGGGTGATTTACACGAGTGGACAGATTTACAGCCACCAGTTGACCACTTGTCTTTCCTTTCAGCCTGGTGATGAATTGCTCGAACATGAATGTATGAAGGTATGGATATATCATACCAGTATATCTTGTATCCTGGCTCGCTCTGGGGTCGTCAAAATCTCTCTTCCTCATTCTGGAAATAACTATATATGTGTTTAGAAGAAAAAGGAGCAACCCCTCCCACCAGACTATACTATTAAAAAATATCTGGTAGCTTTGCAGTGTTGTACAAGAGTCAAAGGAAGAGTTATTCCTGTTTGCATGGTGACTAGATGTTTGGAAAAAAAAAATTATTATTATAGCTTGTGAAAGGAAGGATTCTGTATCAGGTTTCATACCCAGTCACCCTTCAAGATTACAAAATAAATTGTCCTTTACAATCATTATTCATTTACTGAAATTTAGAGTAGACTATCTAGAATTTCTTTGTGGTAGATATCTGGCCCTTATCCTCATTTATATTTCCAAATTTTGATTCAAAATTCTCCCAGTCAAAGTGTATTTAACTGGGTCTTGCCTGTGGCAAATCATTAAAGCAAGTCACTAATCCAGTGCAAGGAACGTCTCCACCAGGAAATGTTAGTGTAGCAGTGATGTGTAGCTAGACCATCAGACATCTAGCTAGAGCAGGTTGCAATATTCACTCTGACATTCCGCGTGCTTACAGGTGCCCAGCCACCTCAAATCTTCCGTATTCCACTTTGGCTGGGTGTAGATTCATTGGATGGTGAGGATGTTTCATTATCTGGCTGTGCAGGCACTTCTTATGCTTACATCACTACAGTCAGATCTTCCCTTTTAATGCAGATAAAGTCCCCTGTGGTACCCTGATACAAAGAGAGAGCAGCTAAAACCAAGCAGATTGCCATTGGGAATCTGTTCTTTCCTTTTAAGTTTGACTTTAATAAAATACTTGTTAATTGACAGAATTGCCCCAAGATAAAGGGCAAAATTATAAAGCAAATTGTTCACAAGCAACCCCCTCAGCTGATACTCTCTTGACTGAGCAAATTTTCATGCAGTATAATATTTTCCAGATTATGAAAAAAAATAAATTGATTCAGTTCAGATTCACATTAAATGTGAGAGATTCAGGTCCTATTGCTAGTTATCTGGGAAAAGAGGCCAACCCCCATCTCACCACTACCTCCTTTCAGATAGTTTTAGAGAGCATTGAGGTCTCTTCTGAGCCTCCTCTTCTCCAGATTGAACAAACCCAGTTCCCTCAGCCACTCCTCATAAGACTTGTGCTCCAGACCCTTCACAGCTTTGTTGCCCTTCTCTGGACACACTCCAGGATCTCAACGCCTTCGTTGTAGCATGAGACCCAAAACTGAATGCAGTACTCAAGATGTGACCTCACCAGAGTTGAATAGGCAGGGATGATCACTTCCCCAATCCTCCTTCTGTATTGGACTTGATGATCTCTCTGGGTCTCTTCCAACTCGGGATATTCTGTAACTGTGTTGGCTCTGAAACTGCTGGCAGTTTCCTTTTGGGGCAAGAGGAGTAGTCTTGATGGATTTGCCTGGGAAGTGAACTTTCTTGGGCTTTGGGATCTGAGGATGTCAGAGCTAAAGGGATGTGCTGGAGCACAGGGTCTGAAGTCAAAGTTTCCTTGGCAATGGGAAAAGAAGTGGGAGAAAAAGGGGGCTTAGATTCAGAGAAGCACGCATGTGTCAGAGAGATTCATTGTAGATAAAAGACAGGGCAAACAGTTGCTCAGGTCATTCTAGGGAGAACACATAACAATGATCAGCTAAAATTAGATCCAGATTTGACTTGAAAGTTCAAAATATGGAGAATAAAGTGTGTAATGAGAAAAAAAAAATGAGGATTTTTTTTCTTTTACTGTAGCAGAAAAAAAAATTAAATTCATTTGCCTTTTTTTTTTCTCTGTTTAGAGAAGCAAATTTACCACTTGAGATATAGTTTATACCAGTTATTAGTTAACCTGTCAGTACTAGGAAGGATTAGGCTGAACAAGACCAAAACTTCCATTCAAGAGGAGCTATATGTATACATGAGTTTAGTTATTGTAGTTAAAAGAAATATTTAAAGGAAAGAGCTGCCAGCACAGCCAGGCTAGCTCTCTAACAAATATGTTGCACGATAAAGTGGAATTTCCCTTCTCATACCAGATCAGTGAAGTTTTTTTTTTCTTTTTTTCCCTTCTATTTTTTTTTTTTACTTTTCCCTCCTCTCTGAAATTCCCATTAACTCACCGGATAAGAGTTGTGTGAGAACCGCTACATTCCAAGGGGATTAGGTAACATGGTTGGAAGAAGGGAGTGGATTGCTGATGAGTCTTGACAAAAGTCAAGGGTCTTCTCCCCGTACCTTTTTCCCAGCCCCTAATCTGCCTGTCTCTCTCCTGCTACCAAATTGGATTAAACAAATTAAATTTGTAATTCAAGTACACATGCTTTAGCAAGGTGGGGGTTGGCCTCTTTTCCCAGGTAACGAGCAACAGGACAAGAGGAGTTGAATGGCTTTAAGTTGCTCCAGGGGAGGTTCAGGTTGAATCTCAGGAAAAATTTCTTCTCAGAAAGAGTGGTGAGGCATTGGCACAGGTTGCCCAGGAAGGTGGTGGAGTCATCATCCCTGGAGGTATTCAAGGAATGGAGTAGATGTGGCACTGAGGGACATGGTGTAGTGGGCATGGTGGTGATGGGCTGGCAGTAGGACTTATTGATCTTAGTGGTCTTTTCCAGCCTTAATTTTTCTATGATTCTATGATCCTGTGATTCTGTGAAAGTTTAATTAGCCCTAACCTTGGATACATATCTGACTTTCTCCACACCCTGATGTGGTAGCTAGGCGTGCAGGGCAGGACAGGAAACTGGAATGAATAGGCAATTTCTACCCCAAAATACAATAGAGAACAAGTAACTGTGTTTGAGGGTGATTCATTGAATGAACTGATCTGCCAGCTGGAGATAAAACGGGAGTGGAGGCGAGCAAACAGTCCCAACGCTTGCACACAGCCTTTGGCTCTGTATCTACCTCTGACAGGGACCTTGCAGACTTTTATAGACTGGCGATGTTTTCACAGTTTGTCATGACAGTTAAGTGTACTCAAACTGAGAGTGAGAATTACAGATGTACACATGCTTCACCCTCACTGATCTCTTTGCAACAGCACTGCTGAGGAAAGTAGATAGGGGACTCCATTCTGCTGCCACAGGATGTGAATAAATGTCATTGATTTCAGAGGGTACCGCTGCTGCTCTGTTTGGCTCTTGGTATCTGGATCTCTGCAGTAATAGCAGGGCTAATCCTGCTGCCAATTTTCTCCCTGTGTTTGTTGTTTTATGCTCTGCTTTTATTGAACTAATCACTGGCTATTAGGCAGAAACTTTCCCTCTGGCCTGTTATTCCATTATTGTTCGTTATGAGGTTTTTGCACTTCATCTGACACGTTCGGCACCAACTTCTGCCAGAGATGAGGCTCAGAACCCGAGGCACCTCAGGGGTTCAGGATGCACAGGGAGCTTGGAGCTGCAGAATGGAAAACACTGCAAATGCAAATGGCGAGAGCAACACTTCATGCACACTCGGCTGCTTTAAATACTCCTGCACTTCACTTGCCCTGGTTGCCGCAGCTCACAGAGGGGATCCACATGCTTCTCTGCGATTCCACAACCTCAGTTTTCCAGCCATTTCCACTTTAGAGCACTGCATTCCCAACTCTATTTTCATAGATACAAGCCTGACTCCTCATTTGATTGATTTCAAAGCTGTAGCTCAGTTGCTGTATCTCTTAACAGATAAGAAAGGCCAGCTGGACAAGGGTTGTTTTGCCTGCCTTTAGTTTGTAACTGTCCTTTGTGGGTAGGTCAGAGTTGAAAGTTTATCTACTTCGTGTAACATTTGTCAGATTTCTTTCAGCCACCGTTGGATCCGTTTCTCACATCTGTGTCAAGAAAATGTATTTTCATCGCTTGTAACAAAGCCTCTTCTTGCCTGGTGTCACATGTCCATGTTGAAGGAGTGTTGCCTTTGCTTTTTTGTGTGTTTAAGGTTAACCAATGCACTGATCTGCCACGGAATGCGCTCTCTCCAAAGGGAACAAAAAAGCAAAGTCCTGTACAAAAAGTACAGTCTCC